>APFE031055466.1:286988-305762 GCA_000404065.3 Pinus taeda | reverse complement strand
GTTTCAGAACTAGGCCAACTTTATACTCATTTTTCTCAATTTTTCGCAAAGAATGTGATGGTGTGATCAGTTTCTTTGTTTGAGTACCCAAATTTCAATCAGCTCACATAAGAGAATCTTTGAAGAATCTTTGAGATTCTCGAGGAGAGCCCAAATTTGACCGAGTCAAAAAGAGGTCAAGTTTACAGTCAAATTTCACGATTTTTCACTAGGAATTCAACCATGTTGTCCATTTCCTCAGTGGAATTGTGAATTTTGAGATCGTCCCCAAAAATGGAGATATAAGACACATTGATCCCATGTCTTCTTTTGATTTTTGTTAAGATGATTTGATTTTGAGATCCTTGTTTGCCACTTTGTTTGAGGATCCTTGTATGCCACTTCATGTAAAAGTTTAGTACTTTTATGAGAGAGCGTCTCATGGAGAGACATGTCACTCTAGTTAAGGGAGTTTTTCCTTGTATTGACAAAGAATACATCATGTACTCATCATCATCTTGCAGCGATTAATAAAGAGGCCTCCCCACTCTTGACACCAAGCTCAAAGATGTAACCCACACTGGGTGAACTCCATTATCACATTGTGTGTGTTCTTTGATTTGATGGTTTCCTTTATGTTTCCTCTCCTTTGAAATATGCACATGTGGTTTTTCATACTCTTTCACATGCAATTTTGCTAACATCACAGAAGTAAAGGATCTTGGTTAATTCTAGTAGCTGAGAGATCCGGATCATTGACCCCCTTCTAAGGAATTGTTTCAGGCTATGTGAGGCATATTTAAAGCTTAGATTGGCCCCTTTTTAGAGGCAATTCGAGCTACCTGAGGAATATACTCAGTCATGTCTGAGGTTGTATTATGACTATGTTAGGGCTAAGATTGAGATAGTTTCAAGGTGTGATTGAAGGCATAACTTCAGCCACCTGAGGCAGGATTTCAAACCTCTATTTGAAGACTAAAAAGCAAGCTTCTTTCTTTGGGCAGCTCAAGGCCTAAACTAAGGCCTATTTGAAAGGCAAAATTGATGGGACATTAAGGGCATACAAAGAAAACAATAAGACTAGTAAATAATTATCTGGGAAAATAAATGTGGATCTGATCTTATACAATAGGCACTATTCTCAGTGCCTAGTTTTACATTTTTCTCGAAGTATATTCCAAAAGGTTGCAGGCCTACTCTATTAATTGGTTGTTTAATATAGTAAGAAATTTAACTTCTTCTTGTCAATAATCCTATGGGCCTTATGGCTAGAAATGTCTATCATTTGTGAGATATTGATCAGAATATGGTCCTCATCAAGCAAGTGTATTTCCAAGTATATTGTGAAGGCATTGATGTTTGTGAGAATGTATTATTGAATAGTGAGAGATTGTTTAATCTTGGGTTTATGTCTAGATGAATAAAAGTGGTGTTGATATGAGGGGAATCACAAAATATGCTCTTGATGTCATTGTTGAGTATTTGTTAATTTGACAACATATTTGTTGCACTTGTAATGATCGGGGGTTCACAAATAATTTGTTAATAATGAGACCCATTACAAGAAGGCTCTCACAAGGATCTTGCAAACAAATGTTTATGTTGTTGCTTAAGGTTTGGTTGAAAAGTCCTTATCATAGCAAAATTGATAAAACTAGGGTTTGGAGCTTCTGTTGAGTAAAGGGCTAAGTACTGTTGCGAATTATTGAAATTTGTGGACAATAGGGTTTGTTATCTTGTTTTAAATGACACTTAAACATTGATCACCAATGATTGTTGCTACTATTGCTACGATTTGAAGACACTTTGTTCTGCAGATGGAGATCAGGGCTTGACACTATTGAAGAGAAGTTTACTATTGAAGTTGCCATGGTTAACTAAGTTGATTTGGTAACCAGAAAGTCTTGCTTATAGGATCTATCTCTATGCTTCTAGGGTTTGCCATTAGATATACATATTGAGCAATAGCAGATTTGTTTGTTGAGCAGGACGTGTTGAGTGCTATTGGGTTTTGATCCTTTTCGTGAGCAGAGAAAGCTCTTATTGTTCCTGATGACCTTGTTCTAGTTAGCAGATTGGTTTGATGTCGTTTATATTGATATTGAGCAAAGTGTATCCAGTCTTAAATATATGATACGTGGTCAATTGTTGTGAATTGAAGATCAAAGCCTTCAAGGCAAGTGGTGGCTTGCTAAGTAGGGTGGCAGGGTGGTGCTAGGGCAAGTTGGAGCTTGCAAGGGGTTGCAACATCCTTTCATTTGGAGCTGAAAAATGAAGGTGATGGAGCATCTTTCAATTGGAGCTTATAAAAGCAGGGTGTTAGAGCATCCTTTTAGTTGGAGCTAATAAACCAGGGGGTTGGAGCCTCCTTCCAGACATTGCTAGAGAATCTTGGAAGTTAGAGCTTACTGTTGATGTAATCTTTAAGACATATATTAGAAAGAATTCAGTGGTTTCTCTTTCGGAGGGTCTTCCACCTAAAAATATCGTGTATTGTTTATGATGTGATGCATTGTTGAATAGTATTGTTAATTGTTTAATGTTTGCATGATATGATTAAAATTGTTAAGTGTCAAATACTAATTCACCCACCTCTCAGTATTGGTTAATATTCCAACACAAAATTTGCTATATTTTAAAGTCATTTTGTATTTGCAGAGACTTGCCAAGTCAACAGCTAAGTCTTTGCCTCAAATAAATAACGTGAATGTATATGAGACAAATGGCTTCAATATTGATGAATATTCAAATACAAAGTTTGTTATATCTTAAGGTCTTTTTGTATTTGCAAAGTCTTGCCAAGTCAACAACTAAGTCTTTGCCTCAAATAGATATCCTCAATGTATATATATGAGACCAAGGGATTGAACACATTAAAGCGAGCAAAACAACAATTTATGTAATAATAATGAGTTATAGTTAAAGGCTTAACATTTCCATCCCCTTCAAACAAGCATTGCCTTCATTATTGATTAAATGTAGATACTTCTATATGAAGATCTCATCTTCCCTAGCCAATTCCACCATTAGTAGGTTCTTCCACTCTTAGGTACTTACTAATTGCTCTAGTCAATAGATTTTGGATACACGTTTCAATGATGGTTTCAATGTCTAGTATGAATTTTCCTCTTCGTCAAGCTATGGCAAAATACTCTAAGCTAGGATCTGTCACTAATTGTCTCTTTAAAGAAAAAGCATGGAAGATTGAATGTGCACATGAAGTAACTCCAATATATAAGACATAATTCCCATCCTCTACAACACCTTGTAGAGAACATAACACTTAGCTGCTAGTTTATTGTCTTATTTTTGTTGCTTAAACATACTGAACACCAGTTTATCCAATTGCAACATCGAAAAGTACCTAATCCCCCACTTCAAAATACTTTTCACCAATGTTTTAAAAAATAGTCGAGCCAAATAAGACTCGGCCGAGCCAATCCCTGGCTGGGTCGGCTTGGTGGCTGAAACGGAACGGTTGGTCAGGTTGTTACCGAGCCGACTAAGTCAGTCATCAACTCGATCGACTCAGTAACAACCCGACCAGCGTGGTAACAACCTGGCTAGCTCGGCTCTTTGAAAAAAATCTTGAAGCACATTTGCCAAAAGTTGTTCCGCCTCCTACATATCAACGATTGGGTTGTTGTTTATTGCATATTTATGACCCTAAATAATCTATCACTGTAAGAAAGTTTTGAAAATTAAAAGGTCGAAGTATGGTTATCCTAGTGGCATGAATTGAAACAATGCATTGAGCCATACAATGTTTTTAATAAGGCAAACGTTCTGGCAATGGACTAATAGATACATATTTACTTCTGATTGTTCTGCAGCTTGACCAGAATTAAATCAATGGTTTTGAGACTTCATTAGGGGCAGATTTCTTGAAATCATCTCCAGCAGTCTAGGTAGAAGCATGAGATAGGTCGTCCTATAGCAAAGGCACAAATTTGAAGACATTTGTTGATCAGTTCATTGGCTTATCATTTGGGAAGCTATGATTGGTTGCAAAGAATTGGTATTATTGTTGTTGTAGTCTAGTGATTGTCCTTGGGCTAAGGCAGAAAAGAATCCTGGCATTGGTGGCTAAGTATGAACTTTGTATTGGATAGTGGACTAGGTGCCATTTTGATATAATGGATATATTCATGAGCCTACTTTGATCATAGGTTGTCTTCTCTCTATATTCTAAAGCTTTGTGTTTGGAAACATGAATAAAAATCTTTAAAATTATGTTTTTTTATAAAAAAATCAACATTTAATGTATTTTTTACAATGACCGAGTCATTAATCAAACCGGCCAAGTCGATATCGAGTCGGGGTTGGAGTCAGAGTCGGAGCCGACCCTTGGTTGTTTTCGAACCGGAGTCAGAGTTTTAAAACATTGCTTTTCACTACAACGTTCTTTTGCATGTCGTTGCCACTCAACAATTGGAGAACCTCTCATCACTACTAGTTGTGATTATCATAGCTTGAACATTAAGCTTCCCTCTCAAGAGTGTTGTGATGGATGGAGGATGATACCCATAGAGTGTCGTAAACACAGACATTTGGATGAAGGATGGAAGTCTTATATCACCTTTGACCAAAGCAATTGTTTATTAAATGCGAAGCAATGGAGATAACCTTCCCAACATTTATCTACTATCTCAATTTTTCCATCACATTAGGAAGGAGAGGGTAAGAGGAACTGTGAGCCAATCAAATACCCATACAAGAAAACAAGTCCTTCCAAAATTTATTAATGAAAACTAAATCTCTTTCACTTGTAATAATGTTGGGGTTCCTACATAGCTTAAGAATTGTTTACAATTGTGTTGTTGGATATGTGGCCCCCCACCTCCACATCAAGAATGTTTTAATATTAATACATTGAAATGCACTTGATACGTGTATCAAGAGAGGTGTTAGGTGTCACATCCTCGACCTCCATATCAAGCATACTTGATACGGATACATTTAAATGCGCTTGATACATGTATCATAGCTTGAACATAAAGCTTCCCTCTCAAGTGTGTTGTGATGGATGGAGGATGATACCCATAGAAAGTCGTAAACACAGACATTTGGATGAAGGATGGAAATCTTATACCACCATTCTACCAAAGCAATTGTTTATTAAATGCAAAGAAATGGAGATAACCTTCCCAACATTTATCTATTATCTCAATTTTTCCATCACATCAGGAAGGAGAGGGTAAGGGGAACTGTGAGCCAATCAAGTACCCAAACAAGAAAACAAATCGTTCCAAAATTTATTAATCAAAATTGAATCTCTTTCACTTATAATAATCTTGGGGTTCCTATATAGCTTAAGAATTGTTTACATCTATGTTGTTGGATACATGGCCCCCCACCTCCACATCAAGAATGTTTTAATATGAATACATCCCCGACCCCCATATCAAGTGTTTTTGATACAAATACATTTAAATGTGCTTGATACGTGCATCAAGACAGGTGATACATGTATCACGTCTTGGATATGTGTACCACTACATCTTGATACGCATATCAAGCACCATACAACAAGTATCAATGTAGTGCATGTGTCAATGGTTGTACATGTGTGAGCTTGTATGGCAAGCAGATATTGCCTAATTTCACCCTTTATAATTGTTTAAAACATATATTTTTCATTAGCTATTATGTTTTTAAATTATTTTTTTAGAGATCTCTAGAAGCCTCTAGACATTTAAATAAACAAAATAATTAGATAAATAAATAAAATCTTATAAAAGAGGTTTTCCTTGTCATTTCTCCACTATTTGAGGTTTGAGAAAGGGAAAATTGAGCACTTGCTCATTTATTCTTGAATCTATATTTATATTCTAAATTATAATATGTAAACTCAAATGCTTTCTTTTGAAGTTCAATGTAATTATATTACACATACACACAAACATATAATGTTAAAACTTAAATGTTTTCTTTTAAAGTTTCAGTATAATTTTAACATTATAACCTAAGAAAGCATTGGATTTTTAACATTACAACTTAGTATGTATATGTATATATGTATAAATATTGCATATCCTCGTTTCCTAATTTTTCAGGGATAACATTCCTAGCATGTTCCCTTTTAAGACGTGTTTCAAGCAACTTATGTTTACATGAACACTACAATTACAGTGCTTGCTTTAAAGGATGAGAACGCAAACAAAAATTGTTGAAAATATTAGCAAGAAAATGGTTCCTTGATTTGTGCCTTAATCATAGGAGCCAAAGCAAGTTCCTTCTTGTGCATGACTTGAGTTCCTAAAAATTAGGAGATTCCCTATAAATTAAGAAGAGTTCTTATAATTTAGGAATTGGTGCCTAAAAACTAGGACAAGATAGGATGCAGTTAACTGATGTGTTGAAATTGAAAGTCGAGTTCTTGATTTTCTAGTGTGAGTTAATTGAGGAAAAACACGAGTGATTGATTTTCAAGTGGTTGACTTGAAATAGGACGAGTTGCATGAGTAATTAACTCATGCTAACTCAATCAATCACAAAATCATTCCTTAATTAGAAAATACACTACTTAGCCATTTGAATTGCCTTTAAAAAGAGGAACGAAGGCACATATCATTATTTTGGTGGGCACGAGTTGGCAAGACCAAGCAATAGGAAGCACGAGTTTGTGTCTGGAGCTTGTGAGAGGAAAACAGTGTACAAGAGAAGCTTGTGCAAAGATTGGTAGAGGAAAGTAGAGATTGAAGTCTTACAAGGGTTTCAAGCTTAGCACAAGCAAGAAAGACAAGTGTGTCCTTTGGATTTTGTAACAGATCAATTGCTCAGTTTTTCCTATCAATAAAATTCTAGAACAAGCAAACAGTTTTTTCAGTTGGGTTCCCTAGAAAAAGAAAAAGAAAACGTGTTTTGCTACTGTGTGACTGTGATTTATTTTTGTTCCTATTTTGCTGCAAATTTTTGGTAGAGAAATTATGTTTTTATATGAAAATAAATTATATTTCGGATTGTTCATATTAGCAGATCAGAAATACAGGGATTTTCTGCATGGTATCAATGTAGTGAACAGAATCGACCAACACACAGATTTCAGCTTTGAGAGGGTTGTGGACAGCATGTAAATGTGCCCTAAACACTGTCAATTTGAAGTGGTAAAAGGGCAGTCAGTGTATTGTTGATATAAACCCTAAGGACTATGATTTGATGTGTTGAAGTATTGTTGAGTGGGTTGTCTTATGTGTGCCTTGAGTACAATACTTGACATGAAAAATCAAAGGCAAGCAGGCTGACTAGAAAGTCATTAGTGGAGTTTTGAGGTCTAAAATGGGCCTCCTAAGGAAATTATAAAATAATAGTGGAAATAATAAAATAAGATTAGATTACATAATCAAATTTTATAGGGAAAAAAGGAAAATACTATTTTTTCAACTCGTATTTTCAGCTTATCTCCCTATGGGTTTACTCAAATTTCGAGTGGAAACACTCGTTGGATGCATAATTTGATTCCTCATCCAATGAGTACCCATGTTGCATACTTTCAATGGACCCTGCTACACGGAAAATGCAAAATACATGAAAAACATGATTGCAATCATGTTTTTTCATGTATTTCTCATTTTCCATGCAGCAGGGTCCATCGAAAGTATGCAACATGGGTACTTTTTGGATGAGGAATTAAATTTTATATCCAACGAGTACTCCCGCTCGAAATTTGAGTAAAACTTTAGGGAGATAAGTTGAAAATACGAATTGAAAAAATAGTTTTATTATTTTATTATTTTTTTAATTTTTTACTTTTTTACCAATGTTCCACCAAGACTCTGGTGCGGGGAGACGAGGGTGCGGGGAGACGCACAGGGAGGACATGTGGGAGCAGTGTTGATAATATCGGTATCGGGAAAATATCGGCGAGGGTCCAGAAAATATCTTATCGGCAATATCGGCGAAAATATCGGCAAAATATCGGCAAATATCGGTAAGCATAAAAAAATAATTTTTTCAAAATTTTAAATATAGCCGATATTTTGCCGATATTTGCCGATATTTTGAAAATATCGCGATATTTTCAAAACAGAAAATATCGCGATATTTTCGAATATCGCCGATATATCGCCGATATTATCAACAGTGTGTGGGAGTACCCTCAAATTTTAGGGAAATTCCGGGGGTGCAGGGAGTCGCCGAGGTATATATATATAATTCAAGTTCATATTCATCGTTCATTGTTCAATAATAAAAGCATAAAAATATTAAATAGACAATTGAAATTTGAATCATTGATCCATCCTCATCATTCATTTTGATACATACATCATTCATATGACATACTCAAGTGACAAGTCTCATTATTGAATTAATTATTATTCATATTGAATTAATTATTATTCATACATACCATGAGATTTGAAAAACAAAAATAAAAATCAATAATAAAATATTCAAATACATTGATCGATATCATTCATCATTCAATGCCTTTGCATGGAAATGGAAATGACTTTGGGTTGAAATGAAATGAGCTTTTAACTTTAAGTTTTTCCTTTCATGACTTTTAGGTTTAGGCTTTTAAGTTTTAGTTATTTAGTTTTAATTTTAATTTTTTTTTAGACTTTTAAGTTTTAGTTATTTAGTTTTAATTTTAGTTAAAAAAAAATTAATGGTTTTGATTTTTGAATTTTTGATTTTTAATTTTTAAGCCTTATTAGACAAATTTAAAGGGGGACGCCCAGGCGCACCCTTTTTGGGGAGTCTAGACTCCCACACTGAAGGGGGACGCCCAAAAGCACCCTTTTTGGGGAGTCTTGGGGAGTCTAGACTCCCACATTAGGGAAACGCACCCCCTTGCGTCTCCCCGAGACTCCCCAAAAAGGGTGTGTGGGGAAACGCACCCCCAAGAGACTCCCCGTCCTGGGTGCGTGGGGTGCGAGGGGTGCGCGCACCCGACCCTAGGGGACGCGTCCCCGTGGAACACTGTTTTTTACTCCAAAAAAGGTGAATCATCCCCCATGGTTGACATCATCATATTGAATCCTATTGGTTCTTATAAAATTTATTTTGGTTGTACATTTTTCTTAGGAGGCCCATTTTAGACCTCAAAATTCATGTAATGCCTAGATCAATCAGAATTGAAGATTGAGAGAGGGTTGGTTGGATGCCCTAAGTATTGTCATCAAAGAGCATATTTGTGACAGTTAAGAGGGTTGACTATGTAGCTCTATGACAATCATCCTTGAGGCAGCAAAGTGGTTGTAAGTGGGCAGTAAAAGAAGACCTCATGTACAGCATTCATTGAGGAGCTAATGGGTTGTTAGGAGGCAGTTTCATGATTCCCTAGTTCAATGAAAGCAGGGAGTTGTCTCACTGATATGAAGGCAGTTTGACAAAGACCCTAAGAACGTGATCCTTTGGAGCAACAGAGGACACTGTTAGTGGGCACCCTGGAAGTCCCTAAGAGTTGACAATCGTGAAGGAGCAAGAGAGCAACTAGTGGGAAGTTTGAGTAGCTTATGTTCGGTCTTCTTGGAGCAACCAATAGAGATTGATAGTGGCAAATTTGACAGTTAGAGATGCAAGCATTATGAAGTAGCAGAGTTGCAGTGATGAGCAGAAGAGGAGGCAACAGACCTGCCAAACTGTTCAAGGAGCATCCTTCTACATGACCGAGAATAAGAAGAGTTTAAGCCACCTGAAGGAGAAGGACATGCAGTTTCAGATTGATCTAGGAGATGGTGTTCAATATGCAGCTAGAGGAGTTGTTATTATCGATTTTTAGAGGGAGTCAGGTAATCCTCTTCATCTCAAAGATGTTCTCTATGTTCAAGGATTGACACAGAATCTTGTTTTGGTAGTTACCCTTGAGGACAAGAGATATGATGTTATCTTCAGCAAAGGTAAGGTGTACCTCCAACACTTAGCTTCTGGAAGTAAGAAGCAGATAGGTGTGAGGGTGAAGAATCTCTACAAGTTATAGGTGGAGACAAGTATAGCCTTAAGCAACAAGGCAAGCAATTCTCTAAGTAAAGATGTGGTGGTTGAGCAAGAGCAAGATAGAGCTCTCAAGATGGAGACTTAGCCAATATTCTCAGTTTTAGTCTAAGCTAGTTGGCAATTGGGACTGACCAGCAGGATAGTGGTGACCATAGCCCAGGGCGAGTGGAGGCATCTACTCAGTCAACTATCAGATACTTCGAATATAGGGAGAGCTCGATCCAAGTGGGCAGAGGACTTGGTTAAGGGAGATCAGAAGAGAGTTGAGTCTCTCAGCGTTAAGAAGCAGACACCAAGGTACACAAGGTACATGGTACTTATGACTAAAGTGGTGGACTCAAGGAGCATGGTGGGATAGAATAGTTCTTCAAAGCAAGTTCTGCAAAAGAAAGAGGGAAAGTCTTCTAGTTTAGAGGGAGTTGTTGCAACAACGGAGAACTTGGTAGATTTGAAGATAGCTCTAGGTGAACAAAGCTCTTCCAGGAACACCTTCCTCGATAAGAGGGAGTGTTGAAAATATCACCAAGAACATGGTTCCTTGATTTGTGCCTTAATCATAGGAGCCAGAACAAATTCCTTTCTGTGCATGACGCGAGTTCCTAAAAATTAGGAGATTCCCGATAATTTAGGACGATTTCCTATAATTTAGGAATTAGTCCCTAAAAATTATGACAAGTTAAGGTGCAATTAACTAATGTGTTGAAATTGAAAGTAGATTTCTTGATTTTCTAGTGTGAGTTAATCGAGGAAAAACACAAGTGATTGATTTTCAAGAGGTTGACTTGAAATAAGATGAGTTGCATGAGCAGTCAACTCATGTTAACTCAATCAACCACAAAAGCATTCCTTAATTAGAAAATTCACTAATTCGCCATTTGAATTGCCTTTAAAAGGAGGAACGAAGGCACATGTTTAATCATTGTTTTGGTGAGTACAAGTTGGCGAAACCGTGCAATAGGAAGCTCGAGCTTGTGTCTAGAGCTTGTGAGAGGAAGAGTGTGCAAGAGAAGCTTGTGCACAGATTGGTAGAGGAAAGTAGAGATCAGCAATCTTGCAAGGGAAAGACAAGTGTGTCTTTAAGATTGAAACAGTTGTATTTTGTAAGAGATCAATTGCTCAATTTTTCCCATTAATAAAATTCTAAAACAAGCAAAGAGTTTCAATAGTTGTGTTCCCTAGAAAAACAATTGTGTATTGCTACTATGTGACTGTGATTTATTTTTGTTCCTATTCATAAACAAATTTTCAGTAGAGAAATTATGTGTTTATATGAAAAGAAATTATATTTCAGATAGTTTATATTAGCAAATCAAAATTTCATGGATTTTCTACAAAAATGGGCAAAATTCAGTAGTCCATCCACCACGACTACCATGAAGACATTCATCCTGCATAGTTTGGTAGATTTTTGCTAAAATCCATTGAGGTTTCTTCCCAAAACTAACTTGGTATAGATAGCAGTTTTAAATAACCTAAGGTCTTCATCATCTCTCCTTTGTTCTAATTTTTTTTAAAGAAACAGGTATTTTCTATTAAATAAGCTAGAATCTGGCCAGAACCAATACATTCAGTTGAAGTTTCATTTCTAAATTCCTCCAAAATAGCTCTAACCAGAGGAAGAGAGGTTTCAAAGGTTTCTGACTTAGCTTTTTAACGAAATTTGGCTTATATGCTCACCAAAAGACACCATTAAACTTTACATATTTGCAAAACATCAAAAAACTACATATATAGACTAACTACTACATATAAAGACTAACTAGCATCTTCTTCGGGTACACGTTGTTCTGCTTCTTCCATCTTTGTTGCTTCAACCTCCTCTTGTTGGCCTACGTCCTCAGGATCACTATAGGCAGCCACGTTGAATTTCCAAAGAGGGAGCTCACTGGTTGCCCCCAGCTTGCTCATTGTCACCACCTTCCCCAACACCAAACGCTTGCTTCAGCACTAACACTACTGCAATTTCATATTTCTCCTCTGAGTTCTCCACCTTCTAGTCTAAATTCCCAATCTTCGTCATCATTACCTAAGAAGCTGCCTAAACAATCTCCATGTCCTAACGAGGGCCTTCTAGTTGACCTATCACAAGGGAAAAATGTGACTTGGCTTCATTAAATATTTGCACCCCTATCTAAGAGATCATCGCTTCCACCTCATTCCTGAACTCACCAAAATTCTTTGGGGAGTCTCCCGCTCCATTTCCAAATAGAGAAGTCATAGCCTTGTCACAGAGAGGGTGAGCAGCATTCCACAATATGTATGCTCTCTCTAACCACTACTTTATATCCAGAATCAATTCCAAATTTACGGCGTTGGAGGTCACTCCTGTATCAATGTTTTGCAATAATGCTCTTCCAACGGACAGATTTAATTCCATTGCTTCTCGTTTCAAGAGAAATTCCCACACGAACAAACTGCAACAATCTTCCTCGAGCTCAAGAGGTGTCACTCCTTTGCAACCTCTTTACATTAAATCTCAGCCGGCAATCTTCCAGCTATCCTTGGTCTTATCATACTTCTTCATTAATTTCCAACTGGAGGATGAAGCGTCCAGCGAATTTCCAGTCCTTCCTCCACAAAACAGATGTACAAATGTATTCATCAAAAAAAAATCAATTTGTCAACTAATTCGCTCTTATCCAAGTTTTTCCTACCAATCAAGGATCTCTAATTAAATAACTTCATGGGATGTGACATTTAGTTAGTGTGCTCTCATCCACCATGAGATCGCTTTGTTCTAAGGAGACAGCCCGATTTGCTTGATCATCCATGGGCCTATTATTATCCCTCCTTATATAGTAAAATTCTATGAATTCAAATTTATCCAACATTAGTAAAATTCTTTGCAAAATTGGATTCAGATCTTGGTCCTTGCTTTTGGCCTAATCTATGTATTCTTGAATAGTAATGAAGGAGCCCCCAAAGACAAATAATTGGAATATTCTAGCGACTATTGCCAATCTCAACCCTTGCCATAATTTGTAAGCTTTTGCTTAATTGTTTGTGGCTATTCCCAATCCCCAAGCAAACTTTTTCCAAACTTTTCCATCGAGGCAAAAGAGCACCCCTCCTGCTCCAACGTCCAACGGGTTCCCTTTCGCCGCTCCATCAAATAATAACTAATATCGACCCAGAGCATCCTTCCATTTCTCAAACTGATCTCCACGTATACGAATGAGATATGTCGACTTCTTTTTACCTTTGTTTGAGTATCCTTTTCTGTCAGTTTGAGTTTTGACCTTGAGCCATTCTCTCTCTACCTCTATATATCCATCCATATCACTAGAGTCAAACCCCTTCACCGACACCACATCAAAAAGCAGTTGGAACGCTTTCCATGTTGAAGCACGAGCATTGGGCTCTCTTCCTCTGAAGATCACATGATTTCTAGCAAACCAAACTACCCAACAAATGTATTTTGGGATAGTGTTCCAGCATCTAGAAATGGTTGAAGAAGGACCATAGTTCCACAAGGGATGGGAGCACCAATTTTCGAACATTTCCGACCAATTGGCTGGGATGGCACAAATTTGGCAAATCGGTTGTAAGGCCTCCCTCCAAACATTAAGTGAAGGGGCAGTGAGGAAACATGGGTGATCTCTTCCTCTCTGTTTCTACATAGAACACACCGGGATGGACCATGTATCTACCTTTTCTACAAGTTCTCTGCTATTAAAATTTTACCATGAATCAACTCCCAACAGAAGGTATTACTTTCGGGAGGCCATCCTTTCCGCACTCTAACCCAGATTCTTGAGGCCTGAGGATGCGGAAGTTTATTCAATAAGATTTCATACCCATTATTTATCGTATAGTACCTCCTCTTACCTCACTTCCAAATTCTTTGATCCAATCTGTCAATGGCAATCAGCACATACCCTTTAAGGGCCCTAACAACCTTGTCTCGGGACATCAACAAGTGAAGGGGGAGATCTGGGCAGGACCAACCAACCCATTGCCCAAAATTATCCCACTCAAAGTTATCTACCAATATGTGTATCCCTTGCACCTCCATCCAGCTTGTCTGTTCCTTCATCTCAGTTGATTCCCACAATGTCTCCCTAGGGAGTATACAATATTTCCATATTTTGATATGTCGCTCGTTCCCCACTTGCCACCCCAGATTTTCTAGAACCACCAAAGTTGAGGCCTTGCAAAGCTTCCATATTTCCGTTCCATTCACTTCCTATCTTTCTTCCTCCGGTCTGAGCAGGGGATTCTTATGGAAGTCTTTCCTAAGCAAGGCTTGCTTCCACCATTCCTTAGAGTCTGGCAGTAATCTCCAAACCAACTTAGCTCCTTGGGCCAGGTTCATGAATTCTGCATCTTTAATTGCTAATCCCCTCAATTTTTTTGTTAGTTTGATTATGTTCCAGTTTATCAAGTGGAACTGTTTCTCGTTGTCTCTACCTCCTTGCTATAAAAATATTCTTATCATGCCACTGATATTGTTCATTATGCTTTTAGGAGCCAGAACCACCTTGCTCCCCAAGAATGGATTATTTTTTGGGTTTTTTGAATAACCATTTCCTAGTCACCGCCATATGAAGACCCTAGGGAACTTGGCAGACCAAGATATGGAAAAGATCTCCAGTTCTTTACTAATGGGAATCTGAGAACACGAGATTTCATTCAAGTTGCTTTCAGAACTATTCCATCCAAGAATAAGGCTTTTTTCTTATTCACCAGACCCCTGGATAGTCGCGAATAGCAATCTAATTCCTCTTTGAAGCGGGAGGCGATGATTTTGGATGGGACCCCTAGGAGGTGTATCATCTGCAAACTCGTGATTAGTATCTTTGACATTCCTAGCTATTCTGAACCCTGGCAGATGACAATTCACCCTTGTTGCTCAAATTTTTTGTTGAAGCTTTCGCCCATAATGATAAAAAGGAGAGGGGATAGAGGGCAACCCTGCCTCAAGCCTTGAAAGGCCAAAAAGAAAGGGGTCAGACGCCCATTGGTTAAGTCAGGGATCCAAGGACGTCCAATACACGCCTTTATCCAAAGAACAAAATCTTGACTAAGCCCAAGCTTGAATAATACAAAGAAAAGAAAAGAGTGATTTACCCGCTCGAAGGCATTAGCCATATCCAACTTGACGACCATTTCTTCATGTCCCGCTTCTTTGCCGGAGTGAACTGCTTCTTGAACTAGAATGATATTGTCCATTATATTCTTACCTTGCACAAAACCACCCTGATTCTCAAGATGAAGTATGGAAGGAGGCGTTTCAGTGTGTTGGCCATAATTTTGGTCAAGATTTTGTACAAAGCATTACAAGGAGAGAGATTGGTGAGAACCTGAAAAAATTCTCTGGATTTGAATCTTTTGGAATAAGAGCAAGGAAGGCTGAATTTGTGCCTCCTCACTGTTTTTCCTTCTCGTGGACATAATTTAGCATTTTGAGGAGGTCAAATTTGATTAAGGATCAAAAGGCACGATAAAATAAATAGGGAATCCATCAGGCCCCGGTGCTTTATCTGGATTGAGCGAACTGATTTCCCTTAGAAGCCCATCCTCCACGATTGGCTTCATTAGATCCAATTTGCATAATGGGAAATTACTAAAGGGAGATCACTTTGAAAGTCATTTGCTTGATCCAAGGAACCTGCTCTTCTGAATATAAATTTTTAAAATGTTGGAAAGCTTCTTTCTTAACTTCCTCAAAGTTCGAAATTTTTTGCTTACCTTTTGGGATAATTTATTTTACCTTATTTCTGACTTCCCTTGCTTTCGCTTGTTTATGGAAGAAGGAAGTGTTCAGGTCCCCTTCTTTTAGCCAGAGACTCCTGTATTTGAGTCGTCACAAAGCTTCCTCTTATCCGTTGGTTGCAAAGGTTTCCTTCGTTAGTTCTCTTTCCTTTCAAAGGTGCCAATATTTTATCGTCGCCTTTTCTGTCATTTTATAATGAATATCCAGTTGATAAAGGAGTTCTTTCTTTTTTCCCTCGGAGATTTGAATGATTCCTTCAGCGATTTCCTAAGAACATTTTTAACATTATGAAGCTTTGATTCCCATATGTATGATGGAGAGCCCTGGACCGAGGTTTTCTATGCTTCTATTATAAGGTCCTACACACCTTCTTCTTGCACCCATGCTAAATTAAATCAAAGTGGGATTGGTCCATAATTTCCCGGTTTGTCTAACTGCAAGGATATTCGGTGAAGATCTGAAATACCATTTGATATGACAGAGAAACAACATTCGAGACCCTTGAGGAGCCAGCTGCTTTGACCAAGGAACCAGTCGAGTTGCATCGCAATATGGGCCTCCCCGGCCCTTCTATTGGTCCAAGTATATTTACCCACATTTGGCACCACATCTATCAAATCCCAATCTGTTATCAATTCTTCCATACGATCTCGAAATAGATCTTGGACCACGGATCCCCCTCTTTTTCTGAGGCACTAAGCATTGTGTTGAAGTTGCCCCCTATTATGTAATTTTGATACCTCCCTCCCATTCTTATCTCAACTATAAAGTCACAGAACTCCACCTTCTACCCATATAGAACGAGAGCATAAATATTCATCACAGTGATTATTTTCCCACTTACCTTGTTGTCTAATACTACCACGGATCCCCCTCTTTTGTTGAGGCACTAAGCATTGTGTTGAAGTTACCTCCTATTATGCAATTTTGATAGCTCCCTCCCATTCTTATCTCAACTATAGAGTCCCAGAACTCCACCTTCTGCCCATATAGAATGGGAGAGTAAATATTTATCACAGTGATTATTTCCCCACTTACCTTGTTGTCTAATACTACCAATATCCAAAATGGGTGCTTTACAGTTCACACTCTCAACAAAGAAGAAATGGGAAGCGGACCAGTAAGTACAGAGACCTCCAAATGCACCTCTAGTGGACTGTACAATGCCCACACTCTCTCCATAAATCTCCAACTAGCTTGCAGACCTCCTATTCCTCCATTTTCGTCTCTTGCAGAAAAATAATCTGAGGAAATTCTTGATTTACAAGATCTTTCATAACTAGGGATTTAACGGGGCTCCCCGAACCCCTAATATTTCAAGATAAAATAATCATTTCAAAGTGGGGGTTTGTGATGACCTACCATCCTTTCTGATTTTGCCTTCATTCCCTTGATTTTTTAATCTCTTTGTTATTATGGGCTGACTTCCCAGTTTTTTATTCTGCTCTGCCTCTTTCTCCCTTAGAGTTTGATTCTTTGGTCTTCCCTTCCTTAGAGAATTGTCAGTCTCCTGACTGTTGCAACCTTCATTTGCCCAAACAAGATTTTGGGCCATATGTTTGGTGAGAATCTCGACAATCTCCTTAGCCATATTTGAAGGGCTTTGCTACTAAAGAGAGGTCTTCAGGTTGGGCGACACTGCTTTTCCGGGCGTCAAAACAAAGGATCGTTCCTTAGGGGAGTGCTTTCCTTCATTTATCCCTCCTCCATTTCTTCTTCGTTGTCCCCACTATGAACTGTCTCTATGCCTTCTCCCCGACCTTCCTCATTCTCACTCAGCTCTTTCTCTTATCCAACACATTAAAGGGATTTGTCAAAGTCGTTGTCGTGTTGTCTTCTTTATTCATTGGGGCTTTAGCTCCCCAACAAGGCCCTTATTCCCCTTTCTCTTCTACGTATACCATTGGCCTTCAACAGGCAAAGCATGTTTAGAACCAGACGTTGAAGGATTCTTCAAGCAATCTCGGGCTAAGTGGCCATATTCGTCGCAGTGCCTAGTCCAAAATTTGTTTGTGATTCCATTCTCCTGGGGTTAAGTTGACTTCAACTGGGAGCCCTTTCTCCAGGTCCACTTCCACAAATCTTTGCACAGGAAAACTCTGACCCCTCAATTCAGCTTTATCTATATATTTAACGACTCCATCTCCAATCACTCTGAGGCATCTCTCCTTTGTTCTATTGACAAGCAAAACACTCCACAAATCTTCGAACATTAGTTTTTAGACCTTCCCAAAAACTTTCATTCTTTATCTAATGACAAGTTTTAGAAAATCCCCAAGTGTCCATCCATAAGAGAATTGTGCAATTCTGAAAGAACTTTCTCTTAGAGTTGGAATTTCTGACTCAATATAAGCCTCCATGTATTATTATGGTGTTGCTAACATTCTATCCTCGCTTCTTCCATCCAATCAACATGTAAGATTGAAATAGCACAGTAAAACCTCAATGACCCATCATTCCATGAAAGTGCATCAGATACCACATTTACTTTCACTATTTTGTAGATAATTATAAAAATATAACCTCGCATCTTTGTGTCCCATTTTTTGTTATTCTAAAGAAAGTCACCATTCCAAGAAGTACCTCAAATTATCAGTATTTGTTTAAATCTTGAAGTGCCTTCCTATTATGTATGGGTACCATTACTTAACTGCACGAATGGCAAACATTTCCTTCTCATATATTGTTGAATAAGTTATTTCATTAGTCGATGACTTTCAGCAGCAAGGCACCTCCCTTGTTGCATTGCACTCCATAAAGACTCGTGCGAAGGCAAGAATGATACAAATGGCGTCCTTAAGTTTCTCAAAAGCTTTGAGTTCAAGAAAAGGCAGCCATCCTATTTCAATAATAGTGTTTGCAGTGCTAATATTCGACCATAGTTTTTGACAAACTTGCAATAATAGGCCATCGATCCTAAGAATCCCCTAAGATTCCTCAAGTTTTGGGGAAATGACCATTATATAATAATGCTAACTTTGATAAGGTTCACCTTCATAGCCTAAGTCACCTGACACGGGGATTCGGGATTCGTAGAATACGAGCATTCAAGTGTCAAATTTTGACACATTGACCCCCCGGAACAGCACACGTAGGATTCGTTATATATTATTTTATTAAAATATATATATATATAT
>APFE031055466.1:243002-262779 GCA_000404065.3 Pinus taeda | reverse complement strand
AGCTGGAGCGCCCCTGGGATACATCAACACCTGTCCTCCCTGAACAGTACCTCATATCCTCTGTCCTCCAAAGCTGAGACAGATATGAGGTTCTTCCTCATCCCTGGCACATAAAGAACCTCTGTCACTTTCAAAGGAGGTTTGGACTCCCTCTGAAATGTCAGTGTCCCCACCCCAACTGCTCTAACAACTCTGTCATCACCGAGTACTACCTCTACATCAGTGCCACTCTCTGAAAGCTCTGAGAAGTACTCACGGACTCCTGTCATATGACGTGAAGCCCCACTGTCTACATACCAGATACCTGTAGATGCTCCGCTAATCGAGGGAAAAGCCTGCTCCCTCTGAACCTGTATGGCAGGTGATCCTGCACTAGAGGACTCACACATAATGAATGCAAACTCCCGGTCAAAACGACCTGCAAAGTCCTCAATCTCTGCTGATGCTGCCAAACTCTGGCCCTTCCCCTTCTTCTTCTTCTTCTCCGGACACACAATTGCATAGTGTCCCATCTTTTGACAATTCCAACACTTCACCTTGGAATAGTCCTTCTGTGTGTTTACCTATTTACCTTTACCTTTGCCTTTGCCCCACCACTGCTTATGGAAGCCTGCTTCTTCCCTTTGCCTTTCTTGCCTCCTGCCACCAGTGCTACATCCTCATCCTGCTCAACTGGCTTGGCTGCCCCAAGCTGACCTTTCCTGATCTCTGTCTGAATGCAATCATCCCAAAACCTCTCCCATGTGGGAAGGGTCTCACGTGCACAAACCACATCAGCAAAGTTCATCCATGAACGGGGGAGGCCATTTACCGCAATCCGCCCCAACTCAGTGGGTGGAATGGCCTCTCCAATCGCTGCCAACTCATCTCTCACATTAGTAATCTTAGTGAGATATCCAGCTGCACTATCATTGCCCATCTTAATGTTCTTCAGCTTCTCCTTCAGAACCATTTTCCGGTTCTCATTGGTACTCTGGTAGAGATTGGACAATGTTGTCCACATCTCATGGGCATTGCTCTTACCTCTCACATGAGGAATGCAATGGTCTTTGATTCCATCTAGAATCAGCCTCTTACCCTTGTTGTTCTTTCTATTATAAGCAGCTAACTGAGTAACATCAGTAGGCACAAGAACAGGGGTCTGTGTGGTATGCACCATGATATCCCAGACTTCTGCCTCCTCAAAGATACTCTGCCTTCTCTCCTTCCAAACAATGTAATTTGTATGCCCATCCAAACTATCCTCCACCCTCAATCCCAATGACATCCTGCTGTCCTAAAACTGAAAAATAGCACTGCTGTAGTAAAGATAAAACCTGTTGTTTATGAAAAATCAGCTTGCTGGAATTTTCTGAGTGAAAATCAGCAGCTGTAATTTTTCCTTTTGCTATCCCAAACTGCCCTTCAGCATTCAAGCTCTGATACCATGTTAAAATTTCTGTTTTCCCACCCCGGTTTTCAGTTTCTCCTTATTTCTCCCATGTAGTTAAATGCCCTTTCCCATAACCATACATTCAACAAGCTGGAAAAATAAATTTTGCTGAAAACACAAATTCTGGAAAATTTACAGAATGCTGGAAATTGCAAAAATAAAAATCAGCGGTAATAAACAGCCATAAAAACACATTAAAACACTAATACTTTTGGTCAACGTGACCCTGGAAAAACCCCCTACAACTCTTGGGGAAAACCAGTTTGAGAGCTCTTCTTTATTTCTGAAAAATGTCTTTTTACAGCAAGAAAATTTCAGCAAAAAATTACAGCAAAATAATTTTTCAGCAAGCAAACTTATCCGTTTTCAGCCCAACGGACCACCTGGAAACTTGTCTTTCTGCTGTTCTGATTTTGCTGAAGAGCTGCCTGGTATGTGTGCCAAACTGCTGCCTCTTTCTCCTTCTTGTCCAGAAATCCCCCTTGCTCTCTTGCTCTCCTTCTCATGAAAGAATTAAATCGAATGTGATCTTTTCCTCCTTTTCCTCCCTTAATATAACTCCAAATGACTTTTGGGTGATCCAAGTGACTTTTGGGTGATCCCTAAATCCAATGGCTGAAATAGATTTAGATCAATGCCTGAGATTAAATGCACATTTAAATCTCACTTTCTATTTTTTAATTCACCCCACTTTAATAAAGACCCACTTAGTCATTTATTTCCAAAGTCACTTTTCCTTTCTAATTTTTCATTGACTTTATTAAAGTCACTTTAAAATTAGACTTTAGTAACTTTATCACTTAAAGTCACTTTTAAATTAGATTTTAACTTTATAAAAAATTATAAAGTCACTTTAGGAAAAAAATTAAAATCTTTTGGACACTTTTCCCTAGGCCAAAGATCAAAGCCTAAGGGAACCACCTGTCCTCCGGTACCAAATTTCAACAGGAGACTCATAAAAAATTCAAGAGCAACAAGCAGGGAGGAGGAGCAATTGAAAACTTGGCCCTAGTCATAATTTTCCGACACGCATGGCTTTGATGACTAGAGCATCATAGACTCAGAGCCTTCCAGCATTGAGGAAGAAGCCAGCCAACAGATGTAGAGAGATGTTATCGCAAAGGAGCACAACTCCATCATAACGAAATATGTCTAGGAGATTGTGCTAAAGAAAAAGAGGAAGTCAATTGTGACTTCCAAGTGGTGGCTTTACAAGGTATAACATGCAATGTGCAAAAATACAAGGCCGGATTTGTGGCTCGTCGATTCTATCAAAAAGAGGGAGTAGATTGTGAGGAATTTTTTCCTCATGTATCCAAATACTCCTCTATTCAAGGAGTTCTTTCAATAGCCAATATGATGGGATGGAGCATTCCATCAAATGAATGTGAAAACTGCCTCCCTCAACAACATCGTTGAAGAAGTGTACATCGAACAACCACAGGGGTTTGAGGTCCATGTCAGAGAGACGCACGTATGCAGGCTATAAGATACCCTCCTGGAAGTACCTCAACTTTTTCCCTTAAATTTATGAGTTTGGCATTTTGTCAAACAATTTGTGTGCACTTGGTTGTAGGAGCAATTTCTTGCTTTTAATTTAAAAATAGATTAACACAGAACCAACAATATGTTATAGAAATGCTTCAACCCAGATGTACATATTTTACATCAAACTCAAAAATACAATATGCTCATAAATATATTCACCACAATCATAAACTCAACAATACTCGGCCATTACATTTGCTTAATAACAAACATAACAGTGAATAGAATAAGAGGAATCTGAGTTTAGTTACAGTAGTACAAACTTGAATATTTCGGTCATATACTTGAGTGGCACCAGCAATAAAGACATCAGGAAATATCAACTCTGAAATGGCTATAAAATCTGCCCCTTTTGCACAGTAATATCATTCCCCTGATTAGACCTGCTGATCCAGCAATACATTGAACTCAGCTCCACGAAAATGCCTATAGATATCAACCCTTTTTGCCAACAAAATGAAGGTGCTTGTAGTGTCACACAACTGAAGTAACAGAGCCCCTTTTTGTGATAGATCTCAGCCCTATGCAATAGTCAACTCATCCCCTTTTTAGCAATGCTAAATCAACTAACCAACCCACGAACCCAACCAGTTTACAGTATGGACCTTTTCAAGAAGGAAACTCGACTAGCAAATCCATAACAATATCAGCCAGCAATGTAGGAATAAACTTGGCCTTCAGAGATGCAAATAACCCAGTGATTTGATCCTCCAAATGCACCCATAAATTTGTCCTCCTTACAGGGTATTCTCAACCTATGTAAGAGAAATATAATAACACAAGTCAATCCATATAATCAACTAATAGCACTATTGATTGACCTCTTTCGCACAGATCTTCTTCTCCACTAAAGCTCAATGTTGGAATTTGAGTGATCCCGCCCCCAAACTACCTAGGTTGTAGGTTTCAACACCGAAACTAGCAACTAGCAAAGAGTGTTTCCAGAAACTCTAAACTCTCTCTCAAGAGTTCTCCGAAATTCTAATTTTAAAATGAGAAAATGCAAGAATGAGGAGAGAACACCTCATTTCCCTTTTTCTATAGCTCATTTGCCACTTTTGCCACCATTTTTCTATAGCTCATTTACCCTTTTTGCCACCATTTTACCTTTTTTCTCCAATTAAATAACAAAAGCAATTTTCCCTGTTAAAACTTGGCTGCCAGAGGACAAGTGGTTCCCTAAGAATTTGATCTTTGGCCTCGGGAAAAGTGTCCAAATTTATTTGTACTTTTCTCCTAAAGTGACTTTATAAGTGATAAAGTTACATTCTAATTTAAAAGTGACTTTATAAGTGGTAAAGTTACATTCTTATTTAAAAGTGACTTTATTAAAATCAATGAAAATTAGAAAGTGAAAAAGTGACTATGGAAAAAAAGGCTAAGTGGGTCTTTATTTAAGTGGGTGAGTTAAAAAATAGAAAGCGAGAATTAAATGCACATTTATTCTCATCCCTAGATCTAAATGAATCCAATCCATTATATCTTAGGGTAACCCAAAAACTCATTTAGAGAGTAAAAGGAAAAGAGAAAAAAACAATCAATTCATTCTTTCATGAGCATTTGAGAGAAAGAAAAGAGAGCAAAGAGAAAATTTATGAGCAGTGATGAAGTGAAGGAGAGCAGCAAGAAAATATTTCAGCAAATCTGGACGGCAGCATTTATTGGCATGCATCCCAAGGCAAAACCGTACAACAGGAGAAAGGCACAGAAATCGAAGAAGAGGGACAGCAACAAGGGCACAAATTTTGAGGTAGATTTGGACAAGATTTTCGAGGCAGTCGCACTGATGAAATCCGTACAGTCTGTACAACAAGTCATTCACATCTTTCGAGGCATGTTGTACAGCATTTAATGTTGTTTTATTGCTGGAAAATTTTCTATTTTGGTTGTTTGATGATTGGCATGATTTTCGACGTAGAGTTCAAGCACGGATATTGAGATAAGTTGTAATTTGTGGTTGCTGGAATTTTACTGTGTATTTCAATTTCTTCGTAAAAGCATTTTCAGAAATAAAGAAGAGCTCTCAAACTGGTTTTCCCCAAGAGTTGTAGGGGATTTTTCCAGGGTCACATTGACCAAAAATCACTGTATTAATTTTTGTGTGTCGTTGTCATAATTTGTTGTGTTTTATTTCTACAATTTCAGCGGTTGTGAAATCTCTAAATTTGTGTTTTCAAAAAATATTATCATTTCCAGATTTTAGAATTTTTATCATGCTTGGATTTAAAACTAAATGCATGGAGTGATAAGGAAAACTGATAACCGGAGTGGGAGTTGAAATTTCTTCATGGTATCAGAGCTTAAATGGATGAAAATTGCAGTTTGGGACAGCAAAGTGAAAATTACATCAAGCTGCTTTTTACACAGAAAACAGAAACCTTTACCACAGATTTGAAAATTTCAGTTTGGTAGGACAGTGAAACATGTCTTTGGGTTTGAGAGTTGAAGACAGGTTGAATGGGCAAAACAACTACAATGCATGGAAGAAGAGAATCCAGAGCATCTTTGAGGAAGCAGAAATCTAGGGCATTATGGTAAATACCACACAAAACCCAGTAGTAGTACCTACGGACACCGTACAGTTGGCAGAGTTTAACAAAAAGAATGTGCTAAGGCAAAAAGAATGATTCTGGAATGAATCAAAAACCATGTCATTCCTCATGTGAGAGGAAAGACTTATGCACATGAGATGTGGGCAGCCTTGACCAATGTTTACCAGAGCTCAAATAGAAATAGAAAAATGGTCCTAAATGAGAAACTAAAGGCCATTAAAATGGCTAAGACTGACAATGTTACAACATACCTCACAAAGATCACTTCAGTGAGAGATGAGTTGGCAGTCGTAGGTGAGATCATTGCACCCACTGAGTTGGTGAGGATTGCTTTGAATAGTCTTCCCAAGACTTGGGAGAATTTTGTGGATGGCATTGTTGCATGGGAAAACCATCCCAATTGGAAGAGGTTGTGGGACAATTGCATTCAGAATGAGATCAGAAAGAAGTGTCTTGGGGCAGCCTAACAGGGGGAGGAGGATGACAATGTGGCATTATTAGCAAGAGGCAAGAAGGGCAAAGCAAAGAAGCAAGCTTCCAAGAGTGGAGGCAAAGGCAAAGGTAAAGGCAAGCAGCAGAACAAGGAGAAGGACTATTCCAAAGTCAAATGTTGGAATTGTCAAAAGTTGGGACACTATGTTGTTGTGTGTCCAAAGAAAAAGAACAAGAAAGGGAAAGACAACCCATGGCAGCGTCTGCAGAGATAGAGAGCTTCTCAGAGAGCTTTGATCGGGAGTTTGGGTTCATAGCTTGTGAGGCCACTAGTGCAGGATCAACTGCCATACAGGTTCAGAAGGAGTGTGCATTCCCCGCTACTCGCAAAGCATCTTCTAGCATTTGGTATGTTGACAATGGCACTTCCGGCCACATGACAGGAGTCATAGAATACTTCTCAGAGCTTTCAGAGGGTGATACTGATATGGAGGTAGTACTTGGTGATGACAGCATTATTAGAGCAGTCGATGTGGGGACATTGACATTTGATAGGGGACCCAAACCTCCCTTGAAAGTGTCAGATGTTCTATGTGCCTAGAATGAAGAAGAACCTGATATCTATCTCAGCACTTGAGGACAGAGGGTATGATGTGTTGTTCAGGAAAGGGCAAGTGCTTCTTAAGCTAGAGAACCTAGATTTATTTCTTGAAGACCAAGAGTGAGGTCTTCAAGCGGTTTCAAGAGTTCAAAGCTCTTGTGAGTATACCCTCAAGTCAGACAATGGAGGGGAGTATACCCTTGGTGAGCTTGTTGATTTTTGTGTTGAGCAAGCATTAGAAGGGAGTTCACAATTCCTTACAACCCCCAGCAAAATGGGGTTGCAGAGAGGAAGAACGGATCTATTGCAGGGGCTGCCAAAGCCATGCTTCATGATCAGGGGTTACCTTTATTTTTGTGGGCAGAGGCCTACACACTGCTATGTACTTGCAAAACAGGAGTCCACATCGTGCCTTGGGGAATGTGACTCCGGAGGAGGCTTTTTCTGAGAAGAAGCCTGATGTTTGGCACTTTCGTATCTTTAGGTGCCTTACATATTCCTATGTCCCCAAGGAGAACAGGACCAAGCTAGAGCCCACCACAGACAAGGGCATCTTTGTGGGTTATAGTGAGACCTCGAAAGCTTATCGGATTTATATTCCTACGCAGAGGGAAGTGGTTGTCAGGCGAGATGTGAAGTTCGAAGAGGAGAGAGCTTTCAGGAGGTCACGAGAGTTAGAGTATTCAAAGTCACCAAACCCTCGAGAGAAGCCAAGTCAGTGACAGGGATCCAGTGGTCAGGGATTAGGAGGTACATCAATTATAGTGTCAGGTCCATCAGTAAGCAGTGGCTCTCAAAGTTAGTTGGGTGGTTCTTCGGGCAACATGTAGGGCAGTCCGCAGAGCAATTCACAGGGTAGTCCACTAATGGACAGTTCGCACGGTACTTCAGCATCTACAGGCACAGATTCAAGCATGAGGTCAGTTGGCAGGCCTTCAAGAGTTCAAGCTTCTGATGACAATGAGGATTCTTTCACTCTGGTGGGAGAAGTATGCTCAAGGAAGAGGAAGCCCAAGTGGATTCAAGATACCTTACATGAGGCCACATTAGTTGCTGAGTCGAAGAGACAGGTTAGAGAGCGTAAACCACCATAGTACTTATGTAGTTACATGGCATTGGTAACAAGCATTGTTGACTCTGAGCCTTCTAGTTATGAGGAGGCAGCTAGCCAGCAGGTTTGGAGAGAGGCCACGATGGAGGAGTATTCTTCTATTATGAAGAACGATGTTTGGGAGATAGTATCGAGGCCTGAAGGTAAATCAGTTGTTACTTCCAAATGGCTCTACAAGATAAAGCATGTTGCGGATGGCAGCATCGAGAAGATCAAGGCTCGATTTGTGGCGAGAGGGTTCTCTTAGGTAGAGGGAGTTGACTATGAGGATATATTCGCTCTCGTAGCTCGGTATACATCTATTCGCTCCATTATATCGACTGCAGCAGAGATGGGTTGGAAGATCCACCATATGGATGTGAAGACCGCATTTCTCAATGGCTTCATTCAGGAGAAGGTTTATATTGAGCAATCGCGAGGCTTTGAGGCGCATGGGAAGGAGTCCCATGTATGCAGATTGAAAAAGGCACTCTATGGCCTGAAGCAAGCTCCCAGAGCTTGGTACTTGAGGATTGGTACATACTTGCAGCAATTGGGTTTCACAAAAAGTGAGGCTGATCTGAACCTATACTTCATTGTGGTGGGTGAGAAGCCTCTCATTCTACTGTATGATGATGACTTGATCATCATTGGTGCAAAGAGACTCATTGAGCTCTACAAGAGAGATCTTGCTTCAGAGTTTGAGAAGAAGGATATCGGCTTGATGCATTATTTTATGGGATTCGAGGTGTGGCAGGAGGAGGGGCATTTCTTCCTGGAACAAGGGAAGTACATTGAGGATATTCTTAGCAGATTTCACATGGAGGACTACAAACCCATGTCTACACCTATGATCACTAACTGGAAGAAGCTTCACGCTTATGATTCCGAGTTGGTGGATCCTACTGTATATAGACAGTTGATTGGTTGTTTGATGTATTTGGTCAACACTCGACCAGATATATCTTTTGTAGTTAACAATGTGAGTTAGTTCTTGTGTGAACCCAGGAGAGTGCACTCGGTGGCTGCAAAACACATTCTTCGTTACTTGCAGGGGACTGTGGATTTTGGTTTGGATTATAAACAAGTGATGGAGTGAGACTGGCATGGTACACGGATTCAGATTACGCAGGTTGTGCTTCGGAGAGAAAGAGTACTTCCAGGTGCTTTTTTGGGTTGGCTTCTGCAGTTGTGTCATGGATCAGCCAGAAACAACAGTCAGTTGCATTGAGCTCAACTGAGGCAGAGTATATGGCTGCTATTTTGGCTAGTTGTGAGGCCATATGGCTTCACAAGATGTTGTTTGGTCTATTTTGTCAGGGATTGAGACCTTCAACAATTTACTGAGTTGCATAAAACTAACGAAGAATCTAGTTTTTCATGACAAGTCAAAGCATATTGAGATCAAGTATCACTTCATTAGAGACTATGTCCAAAAGGGAGTTGTCAGGCTTGAGTACATTTCCACAAATGAGCAGGTAGCAGACATTTTCACCAAAGCCTTACCACGGGGCAAGCATGTCTACTTCAGAGACAAGATGGGAGTGGTGAAAAACACTTTCCTCAGTAAGGAGTGTTAAAATTTGGGTACCAAAGGACAAGTGGTTCCCTAAGGCCTTGATCTTTGGCCTAGGGAAAAGTGTCCAAATTTATTTGTACTTTTCTCCTAAAGTGACTTTATAAGTGGTAAAGCTAATTTAATTTAAAAGTGACTTTATAAGTGGTTAAGTTACATTCTAATTTAGAAGTGACTTTATAAGTGGTAAAGTTACATTTTAATTTAAAAGTGACTTTATAAGTGGTAAAGTTACATTCTAATTTAAAGGTAACTTTATTAAAGTCAACGAAGAATTAGAAAGTGAAAAAGTGACTGTGGAAATGAAACGCTAAGTGGGTGAGTTAAAAAATAGAAAGTGAAAATTAAATGCACATTTATTCTCATCCCTAGATCTAAATGAATCTCAGCCATTAGATCTTAGGGTAACCCACACGATCATTTAGAGAGAAAGGAGAAGAGAAGAGAAAAAGATCAATTCATTCTTTTATGAGCATTTGAGAGAAAGACGAGAGGGCAAGGGGAAAATTTATGAGCAATGAGGAAGTGAAGGAGAGCAGCAAGAAGACATTTCAACAAACCTGGGCAGCAACATTTATTGGCGCGCATCCCAAGGCAAAATCGTACAATAGGAGAAAGGCACAAAAATCGAGGAAGAGGGACAACAGCAAGGGCATGAATTTCAAGGTAGATTTGGGCATGATTTTAGAGGCAAATGTACTACTAAAATTCGTACAGTCTATACAGCAAGTTTTGGGCACATTTTTTGAGGGAGACCGTACAGCATTTAATGTTGTTTTATTGCTGGAAAAAATTATGTTTTGGCTGTTTGCTGATTGGCATGATTTTCGAGGCAGAGTTCAAGCACGAAAATCGAGATAAGTTGTAAAATGTGGTTGCTGGAATTTTTACTATGTATTTCAGTTTTCTCCATAAAAGCATTTTCAAAAATAAAGGAAAGCTCTCAAACTGGTTTACCCCAAGAGTTGTAGGGGGTTGTTCCAAGGTCACATCGACTAAAAATCACTGTGTTATTTTCTGCGTGTTGTCATCATAATTTTGTTGTGTTTTATTTCTGCAATTTCAGCAGTTGTGAAATCTCTAAATTTGTGTTTTCAGAAAAATTGTCATTTCTAGATTTTAGAATTGTTATCATGCTTGGATTTAAAACTAAATGCATGGAGTGCTAAGGAAAATTGATAACCGAAGTGGGGGTTGAAATTTCTTCATTCCATTCTTTATTTAATATTATTAACTAATCAAAGCCACTTGTAAACCCGGAAAATGCCTAATTCACCTCAATGATCACACCGGCCACACAAAGCCCCTTCTCATCATCTTGCCCAATAGATCTTTTCACCCTGATTCCAACAAGTTATTACACTAAGGTGTTTCTCCAAGTAATCAACCCAAAACAACACCTTAAGCATAATTAATTAAAATATACGCATTAATAACTTTGTTTTACAGAAATTGTCGAAATGCAGCAAAACCAAGATCAAACTGTGCAAAACTAATCTTGATGATCAAAAAGGGTAAGCGATCCCCATCAGCCCCCATAAAACTCTTCAAAACCCTCCATGACCGCTAATAATATAATCTTGCTCTAGTGACTTAGCTGACATAAGCTCTAAAAGCCCCTCCTAATCTCACTACAAGGTAATCCAAAAAATGGGGACATTACACAAGCTTAAGAGAAAGCCTTGTATGGACTCAAACAGGCACCCAGGACTTGGTATACCAAGATCCACAGTTATCTACAAGGCATAGAATTCACTAAGAGTGACACAGATCCCAAACTATACTTCTTGTTGGTTAGATATGAGTCTCTCATTTTGGTGTTCTATGTGGATGTTCTCAATCTCACAGGTGAAAAGAGATTGATTACATGTTGCAAGGCCGAGATAGCATCGGAATTTGAGATGAAAGATATCGGGTCGATGCATTGCTTTCTGGGACTTGAAGTTTGGCAGCAATTGGGCTAGATCTTCCTTAGACAAGGGATATGTACGCCAAAGAGATCCTCAAGAGATTCACGATGGAGAGTAGCAGAAAGATGGCCACTCCGATGGTGATCAACCTAAAGAATATTGATTCTTCAATTTCAGAGTTGGCAAACTCGAGATAGTACAGACAGTTCATTGGCTCATTGATGAATCTGATCAACACTCGACCAGACATTAGCTTTGTTGTTAACACCCTCAATCATTTCATTGTGGAACCAAGGGAAGTTCACTGGGTTGCAGAAAAGCATGTGCTCATATAGGTGCAAGGCACTGTATGATATGGATTGCACTACCTTGGTGGAGACAATGTGAGGTTGTAAGGGTACTTAAGTTCAAACTAGGAAGGTAGTGATACAAATCAAAAGAGTACCTCTGGGTGTTACATTAGTTTGGGGTCAACAGTCTTTCCTAGTTCAGCAGGTAGCAAACCTCATTAGCACTGACTTCAGCTAAGGCAGAGTACATGGCAGCCAATGTAGTTAGTTGTGAAGCCATTTGGCTTCGCAAGCTACTCACAAGATTGTTTGGTCAGAAGCTTGAGCCAACAGTGATTCATTGTGATAACCAAAGTTGCAACAAACTCTTGGAGAATCCAATGTTCCATGACAGGGCAAACTACATTGAGATCAAAAACCATTTTATCATAGAAAAGGTGCTTAAAGGAGCAATCAAACTCCAATATATGTCTACGAAGGAGCCATTGGTAAACATTTTCACTAATACCTTCCTCGCTAAGAGTAAGTGTTGGTGTTTGTAGCTCAAACAAGTATTTCCATGAAGGTGTCTACTTAGGGAAATCATCATTAGAAGTATCCTATGCTTTTTCAGAAGCTCACTTTTTAAATTAATTAATAAAGTAAACATTTTTTATTGAAGTGATTTATAATTAATAAAGTGACTAAAGTGGGTCATTTAATAATTTAATTAAAAGAGAGCCATTGATCTCACAGTTAAATCTCAACCATTAAAGATTAGATTTTTGGCTCTTGTCAAAGTTATAAAAGAAAGAGAGGGCAAAGGACACAGACACACAAAGCATTCATTTCACAAGTCACATGAGTAAAGGAAAAAATCAAAGCTCTGATTTTCAGCCATTGAAGACAATTTCAACCGTATTTTAACAAGGAGAAGGAAACCAATCTTCAACAAGGACAGACAGCTTGTTAGTAGTAAGTAAAAGAGCAGCCATACAACCCAACAGAGCAAGTCATACCGCCATCATATGGATTCCATACATTGGTACAAATTTGAGGGCATGCTAGCTTGATTTGCATGCACACTATAATTCAAGTTTGATGTTCATTTGATCAATTTCTTAGAGCGATTTTCCCCTATAAGGGAGCTCTCGTGAGTTCTAAGGATAATTTTGAACGATGAACTAATCTAGAAGGCCAAAAATATTGTGCATTGAGTGTGATTGCTTTTCTCATTTTCCGTTGCATGCAAATGTTAATATTACAAGCAACTACATCTTATATGTTTGCTTAGATAGATGGTTTCGAGATATTTTAACAACAAGAAGAGTTTCATTTAGATTTTCTAGTTTTCAAAAGTCCTATGATTAATTTCCCATTTGCCTTACTAGCCTCCATGGTTAGCTTAAGTGGTTGTGACCTAGACATGAGAAATTTTCCATAGTTGGGGTCACAGCTTAAGTATCTTGATCCCCTTGGGATTAGGGTCTATAATCAAGGCTAGTGATTTACCCTAGTTAAACATCATGCATAATAGCGAAGTAATTGGAGGGTTTTCTATCAGGTGTTTTCCTTGTAAAAGTATAGTTCATACTAATGTATATACTCGACACTGAAGAAAAAGAATCAATATTGTATATTTTAAGATCTAGTGTTGCTTCAACTAAAAGACAAGATTTTATGTATTTCATAAAGAAAACAAATATCAACAATCAAAATACCAAATATAGAAATAAGCTCACCTCCATGGTCATCTAAAACATCTAATGACAATGCACATTCTAACCATCACATCAACACATGCTTCCATGAGGGGAATACCTTACGAAAATCCTTCTATTATTGAGAAGTCAAGCATGTACAATCATTAGTAAGAACCATGACAACCATAAAGATGAACTATTAGCATACATCCAAAAACAAACAAACAAGACGAAGCAACCCACTACAAAGACCATTGTCCACTTTGCTCCAAACCATCAGGCACATCAAACCAACAAGCTACAACTAGCTAACAAATTCTAGCAACCTGATTTACTCATAGGCATATGAAAAAATGGACACATAGGTTTTGATCATTGTTTATGGATAGAGCCCTCGACATGAAGTATACGGTATTTTGTTTACCTTAACTTCAACCTTCAACATTTCTCATTAACTATTCAATTAGTAAGCTAGCCTCAAGTAAAATAGAACATTAGAAGGAAATGCTCTGTAAAAATATCTAAATGGTGATTGCTTCAAATGCACTGAAACTACCAACTTATTGTGAATCCCCAATCTGGTGATTAAGCAAAGCTTTAGCTCCAAAACAAAATATCATTGACATTAAACTCTAACTCTTGAAAAAAGATATCAGACATTTATATGATCTATTAAAGTGAGATCATGAGAAGAAATGCCAATGGACCGGAAGACTTTTGCCTTACTAGTGAATCTCCAAGAACAATACTAACTATTGATTTGTCTACTCAAGGGGGCATCCCCTCTCCACATGGACATCAAATACCAAAGCCAATGTGGAGGAAAAGGTGGAGTACTCTATAAAACAAGGTTACAATGACAATTTGTTCAAGATCTACTAGACCCTAAAACAAGTAATACAAGCAACTCTAAGTAAAGTAGATTACATCCCTAAAATTCAAATGTTTTATTGGGCTACACTGCATGGCAGCGTCCTAGCATCAGAGAATTTAGGGGACTAGCTCTGATATGTTACGGGAAGGAAATCTAGATTCTTTGAAATTGGAATTAGATGTTCCTTACCTAGCAAACACAATATACAAGAAACCTCATCAATAAGCACATTCTAAAAGAGCTTATAGATCATATCCCCAAATTCTATATTTTAAAAGTTTCGTTGAAGGTATCCCTACCCATGGAAGCAGTGCATGCAATGGATTTAACACAAGAGACAAACTACGCCCCTAGGATTGGAGATATTAACTTAGCAATGTTTTAAGTGGGAGAAAAGAATAGATAGAGCAGTGTCTATCAAATAGATCACTCATCCCCAAGTTTAAAATCAAAAATAATAGATCACTCATCCCCAAGTTTAAAATCAAAAATTGGCTCAAATTCATGGATTATAGATCAAGCTTCAAGAACAAGGGCTTTGACATTAGCAATTACAACAAAATCAGCATGTCCCTTTTTTTACAAAGCCTCAAAAAAGCAACCCAAGTGTGATAGGTGTGGGGATGTTCATATATGATCTTGAAGGAAATGTAAAATATGATTATAGCTACATTCTAGGGATAGCCTGCAATAATGAGACAAAATCCTTGGCTATACATCAATGTCTATGAATATTGTGTGAATTAGTAATCAAGCATGTTTCAATACCTAGAGAATCCTCAACCATAATTAGTTCCCTCCTCAAATACATGACTTCTCAAACTCCAAGTTTTAGAAGAAGAACTCTCAAAATTCAACGCCTTGCATAGCACTTTCATTCCATCTCCTACTTTCATATATTATGATCATTCAATCATAAGGCAAAAATAACAAATCTTGGAACATAATTCTAGTAGGGCTAACTAAGTGCAAAAAAAGAGAGCCATCTTACATTATGCGCTTGAACTGTAAACTGTCATGGATATTCCACTGGAGGATTCATCATAACATACCCATTAAATAAATCGTAATGTATACTATGAAGGGTTAATTCCTTTCAGATTCCATATTTATTATTATTTATTTTTGTTGGTTATACATGCAATAGATAAAATAAATAAAATAGAGAACAATAAAACACAATCCCACACCAACCATAATAAAAACCAAGATATGCTCTGGGAAACCCTTCGAAGAGAAACCCAGTAGCCAATTAGATGGTGAAGTTGTTCTACACTCTTTCATCTACAATGTGTTGACAGTGTTGGAACCACCAACAAAGGGGATCTCCCTGTTGTTTGGTGTAGGAGTCCCATCCGGTACGATGGCCCGGTTGCCATTATCTTAGAGATTTGCCTTAGCTCTTGTTGTTCAGCACATGAGAGTGTTATGCTTCTAACTTCAAAAAGTGAGGTACGTGTGCCTGGCAAGTGCGTAATGTAACTTGTGTCTGGGTTCTCTTACTGTAAGGGAAGAGAGTAAAGTGAGCCTCTATATGAGAGGTAGTAGTACCACACAAGGAGAGACACACGCGAACCAACAAGGGTCTGTCCAGCATCCAGCGGAGTAGTCCATAGCCGATGCGGCAGTCATTAAAACCGAGGTGAAGAGGATAACACGTACACCACCCAGTGAAGTAGTCCACACATATATGACGGTCGTTGTAACCAAAAAACAAAGATATCTTGTTGAGTATCCTGTGGAGTAGTCCACAAGGATGTGACCGCAGTGATAGCCAATACACAAATATGGTCTATCTAGTATCCCACAGATAGTCCACAGGGATGAGACAGTGGTGGTAAACAATACAACACATCTTCAACAATGTAAGTACTAAAATAACTAAAGTAGTTCAATTATCTTAGCACAGGGTAAGAAAACATGCATTACAAATGTTTAAAGAATAGTCTTACAAACGGATACAAAACATGTCTGAAAATGTGATGGCCTTAACAGGCTTCTAAATTAAGCAAAAGTTCTGAGACACATTTGTACACCATACATCACTAGTCCGAGTAGTGGGATGTTAGAGCCATTGCTCGCTCCTCAAAGCACAGACTACAGACTCTCAAGGCTGTGCGGGAGGAGCCAAGGTGAAAAGTCCTTTGCTCATACAATGAGGGGTACATTTAGCCAAAGGTGATACTTGACCCTTGTGACTTCTTAGACTTCCCTCGTGACCATTCAACTACCTATGACTTTTCAACTGACGTGACTCTTCAAATTCATATGTGCGTCCGTTGGACTTTTACTTTACATTACATTTGATTACTTTAGATTACATCTGATTACAACAAGTATGGCCCATAATAGTGATGTGGTCGAGACTACTCATGACACAACTCGACATGACACTACTGTCACGTATTGGCTCACTATGGTGTCTGTGTTAAGCTGATATGTTGTTGAGTGATGTATGTACTCTCAGTGTGTTGCATCTTCACTCCCGCATGGCAAAGTGTCGTGAGGACATCGATAGTCTTGGTGTTGCTTGATGGTCCCATGCATGTCTCATTTCACTTGTTGCTTGATGTGTTGTGTACATCAGTCCATCTGCAAGCAAGTCTTCTAGCATGCGCTCCTTCTTCATCTCGTTTGCCATCGCGCCATGTTCCATCAATGTACCTGTTCCTGCAATTCACTCATGACAAGACGACATCAAATCCAAAAATCTCCTAGTCTAGCATGATGCATTGTTTTTGGTTTCGGGTCCAAGTGTCCGAGACAGAGGACAAGAGACTAACACTGCATAGAGCGCAGCTTAGGCTAGGATGAGGGGTTCCAGAGTACTGTAGGGAAAAACTCCACAATGTGACTAGGAGACAAAATTGCGCAACTAAGGTCAGTGAAGTCGGCTGCTAGGTGAAACCTAGCTGGGCAAAATTTGCACAATTTTTGGGAGGAAGACAAGGCAGGGTGTTCGGGGAACTATTGGATAGTTCTCCGCAATTTCTCGAGGGAGACAGAGCGGGGCAACAAGAGGCACTGGCAAGACAATCTTCGCAATTTTCCAGACCAAGGTATGAACGGGCTTCAGGAAGCCACTAGTCACAGCTACGCATTTCTGAGAGACGGTGCAAGACAGACATCCAGAGGAAATCTGTGCATTTTCTGGGCTTGGTGCAGGACAAGCAGCACAAGGGACTGCTAAGCAAATCTGCGCATTTCTGAGAGATAGTGCCAGATAGGCAGCACGGGGACTGCCTGCCAGTTTTATGCATTTCCTGGGCACAATGTAAGAAAAGCAGCCCGGGGAGTTGCTGGGCAAAGCTACGCATTTCTTGGAGGCAAAGCTGAGCAGGCTAGCAGGAGTCATCTAGGCAGCTCTGTGCAATTCTTGGGAATAGTGTAGAGCAGGATTGCAGATGACTAGCTGAGTTGCTCTACGCATTTCTAGGCAACAATGCAATCCCAAGTTGGAGTGCAGGGCAAATTTCCAGTAGACCAAAGGGAGGCTTGATAGCTAATCTTGCAAGATGCACAGATTGGATTAGGCTTGGAGGCAACTTTTGTGTTGTTCTGGGAGACAAACAACCTACTCACTTCCAGGATTGCGCAGTGCAGCTGCTTGGGGGCAGCCTCAAGCACTAAGCATTTCTGGACAGCAGAGCAGGGTCACTGAGATCGGGGTCCAGCTGAAGGGGTTTGTCCGATCGACAAATTTTCAAGAAAAATGGCTAAGTGTGAGAGCAAGTGAACTTGTGTAGACGTGACAAGGTGATGCATATTTTGACGACAAGACAACATAGACCAACAAGACAAAACATGTGTTCAGTGAAACTGTGTTAAAGCTAAGGGCTACAAGTGCAACAAATGAGATAGACCTTCGAACGACCGTGACGACACTTGCGCCACTGCGCTTGCAACTTTGTGTGTGAGTGCGACCGATGTTCATAGACCGAAGACAACTCATGCACACAAAGACAAACCTTCAACGTCACCAAAACAAGAGCGCAAGCATGACAAAGCAATACGTATGCCAGAAGACAACTGTTGGTGCAACAAGCAAAAGGGAGCAAGAACATACTTACCCTCCAGATGGTTATGCATTCGACAGAGTTTGCATGTGGTCCTGATCTTTTATCACAACGTGGTTCCTTGGTCTTTCTCCTTAACTCCTTGAAAGTCATCTAGCATGTCAACTTTCCTTGTGGTCAATGAGATAGATCTACTCAGTTTTAGCGGGAAGTGACTGTTGCCGGGATGAGGCCTTGGGAGGCACATCTGCACAGTTTCTGAATGCAAGACAAACTGGACAGTTGGGACAATACTGCATAGTTTTGGGATGCAAGACACTGCTGCGAGATGGGGTCCTGGGAGGACAGTTCTGCGCAATTTTCCTGAGCAAGGTTGTCAAACTGCTCTGCGCATTTCTGGAGGGCAGTGTTGGTTGCCTGACTGCTCTGTGCATTTCTGGAGAGAAGTTATGTATGCTTGTCTTCTCTGCGCATTTCTGGAGAGCAATGTTGGTTGGGCAGCTGAGAGACAACACAGTGCATTTTTGGAGAGCAGTGTTGGTTGGGCAGCGGAGGGACAACACTGCGCAAATTCTAGAGACAGTGGGTTCCGGCTGAGGGAAGGACACTGGAGGAGACCATTGCGCAATTTTGAATGCCAAGGGAGGTTGGGGTTCCTACACATTGCGCAGTTCCAGTAGGTAAGGAAAAAAAGCTTGAGGGTTGCAGAAGCAAAGCGTGCAATTCCGAAAAGCTGGATGAGGCTAGGTTACTCGAGAAACTAGCTGAGTGTGAGATCAGCAAAACTGATGTAAACAGTGATAGAACTTGACTATGATCACACACCAGAACATTTAATGATACAACATAGACCATCCAAAACATATAAAACATACTTTGCTTGATGCAACGACCTTCATGACAAAGTGTGTAAAGTGAGTGTGAAACATGTCTATTAATGAGAACAACTCATGCGCACAAAGCTTTGCCCTTGCAGCAGAACAAACTTCCCTTTGCATGACAAACAATAATCCTCGTGCCCAAAGATGACACGTTGTATAAAGATGAGAACATGGACAACTCTTAAGATCAAGGAGGGGGCTTGAGATCATCAGCTTACCAATAAGTGACCAAGGAACAATCAATCACAAGATCCATGGTAGGCTCTGCAATTTGGATGCAGGCCAAAATTTTGGAGGGTGTTGGAGCCACTACAACAAAATGGAAATAATGCAAGTACAAAGGAGAAAGCACCATCTATGGAGTTACTTCAAACCATTGGCCTATCGGTTGTTACAAAACACAAACCCCCTCTGTTCTACTCTCTCTCTCTCTATCCACTCCCAACTATTTTGCTCTATTATGTAACAAAATGCAAGCAAATTGAATGGACCCCTTTTCCTCCTAATAGCTTGGTTCTAACACAACTCAATAGATAACTAGAGGTTAAGTTTGACTACTTCAACTCTCAAATATGCTTACAACTTTGACCCTTCTAGAGTCATCTTGATAGTCTTCATATGGTTAGCCCTTTTTCCAAGAGTAATGGGGGCTATTGTGGCTTCATCTTGAATAATGGTGGAAAAAACAGGAAAGTCAACAATTGGGTGGCATAACTTTTGCATATAGACCTTGTTTGATGTCCTTCTTGCACCATTGGAAAGGTCTCCAAGTGTAAAACAACACTAGGGGGGACTAGCACAAGCAAGAGTTTTTGGATCCTAAAAAAACTTCATTTAATGCCTCAAGCTGCCTCCAAAAGGTTTGAGGCCCCAATTCTCTAAACTAGGACCGA
>APFE031055466.1:116653-242572 GCA_000404065.3 Pinus taeda | reverse complement strand
TGAGTGGATTCCTCCAACTTTTCCACTCTGACAAACAATATAATGATCCAATCTCAATCATACCTTTCCATTTTGGGAGGCTTTTGGTCCCCAAAAGGTTTACTGAATGAGGTGAGGAAAATTTTTCTCTACCTTCTCCCTAAAGTACCATTTAACCTTGCCTAGAAGTTGTCCTTCCAACACAATCTCCCAAAGGTCATGTTGCCCCTATCTTGTAAAATTGGACCTCGTCTACAAAATTGTATCCTTTGTCAGCTCTGCATGAACATTTAGAGTTAATCCACTACGTAAGGTAGGACCGACTCCTCTTCCTAATCCAACATGGAAGGCTCAACGTGGTTGAGATTTTCAACATTCATCACTAAGTAAATGTGCATGTATGGGGGTAAACTAAGTCTATAAGCACTATCTCCCACCTTTTCCAGTATCTCGAAATGACCATATCATAGAGCCTCAATATTTTTACCAAGACCTTGTAGCTTCTCTTACAACATAATACATCATTTGTTAATGTCATGAATGTAGTTAGGGCATTACATAAACGGTTGAACCAAATGGCATGAGCAACCACTCATGTAAACCTTGTCTAACTTTGAAGGAAATCTTCCAAGTATCTTCTTCTCTAACTCAAACCTGGTGATAGCCTAATTTTAAATCCTACTAGGTGAAGAATTTTGCTTATTGCATTGGTCCAACAAATCATCAATCCTGGTCCGAGGGTATCTATTCTTTAGCATAATCTTGTTTAACACTTTGTAATCGATCCACATTTGCCAAGTCCCATCCTTATTTAGCACAATTATGACGAGGGACCCACATAGTGATGTACTTCATTAAAAAACACCCTACTCTAGTTGTTATAATTGCTTCTTCACTTCACTTGATTCTAGATTGGATTGTTTACACATCCTAATGTTTCACAATGGAGAATCTGATAATAATTGGATCTCATGCTCCACTTCCCTCATGGTTGGTAGCCCTTTAGGCTCCTAGAACACTCTGTTATATGCATATAGCTACTCTTTCAGATGTTGTCTTTGTTTCTTAGTACAACTCACCAAGGATGCCTTAGCCCTTATAGACTCCACAAGACTGATTTTTTCTAATAAACAGTAAAACATATTTCTTGCTAGACCTAATCATTTTCTCAGCTCGGATGGCACTTAGAAGTGAAATCTTTGACTTGTCCTCGTTCACGTTGATGATGAAGGATTTTCCATCCTAAATGAGGCGGTACTAGTAGGCTCTTCACATGAAGATTGCATCCCACATGTACATATAGGGAATCTCAAATACAACTCTACATACATCAAGTGGAACTAGATCAAATTCTAGTTCATCAAAAAAACATTGATAGCAAACTTAATTTTACATTGTTTTGTTACACATTTATCTTTGCCTCATTGTTGACCCATCCTAATGGATATGGGCTAGGATGGTCTTGGACCTCCAATCCAAGTTTGTTAACCTACAACCACTACTAAGATTTCCTTATGAACCTGAGTCAAACAGAGCATCAATATGTCTTCTTAGTTTGTATCTTTATATGGACAAGTTTGGTCATCTCCTCTTCATGTTGAAGGAGGCTACTAAGATTCGCCCCTTTTTGCACTGATGTGCAGACAATCTTCTCATCCATGTCAAAGTTATTTTGCACCCAATTGCTTGAATCTTTGCTATGAGACTTTTCTTTTTTGTATCATTCTTACAGTTCTTCAAGTTGAGCTCTGGATGTCATTTCTAGCATTTCTCCTCAATGTGACATCAATGTTGCAGTGGTTGTAGTAGTTGCTAGGATCTTTGCATTGGTGTGTTGTGGTTGTTGTCTTCTTGTCCTTCCCCCCTTTCCACGTCTTCCCCTCCTTGGAAGCTTCCTAGTCTTCCTTCTACTTTGAACCACTTAAATACCCTTTCTTCTAGCCTATGTTTTCCAAGTACTACACCTGCATAAAAGCATTATCCACCATTTTAGATTTGAATAGCATCACTTGCTTTCACATATGGCTATGTAGACACCCCAAATACTTGAGTACATCTAGGTTCTTGGAGAGATACCTAGCACTATTGACATCTTACTAAATTTTGTAGTGTGCACTCTGTTGTTGTCTCTGCTTAAGTAATGCTACTAGATCCACTAGTCCTCTACGTACCCAATAGAGTAGAAAAGGGCCTTTATGAGTGTTTTAAAATCCTCCCATCTAATTACTGGAGGACCCCCCTCAAGCCTAAGTGTTTCCGTGTGGCTTTCCCACTAGGTCAAGGCATGGATCTCAATTTCAAAAGAGCAAATGAAATTGTTTTTTCCTCATCTATGGTGAACACTAAAGTAAACCTCTAATTGCTACAACTTGTGATTAGATTTCAAAGCATCAATCTCACATTGATACAACTTGGTGTCGACCTTTGCCTCCATCTTGAAGACGAACTATGAATGGTTCACAGTGCTCGAACTGAATTACTCTTTTTTGAGTTCTTTCTTGCACTCCTCCTTTGTTTCTTCCTGATCCCCCAATTTTCCCTCTATACTAACCTCTAAGTTGGAACCGTTGTCTTCTCTGATTCCAAGCTTGTTTGCAAGAGCCATCGTAAGGATGTACATATTATGATTGATATCTACTCCTTGCACTTCCAGCCCTGATAATGTCTCCTCTACTAGATCTCAAGTGTTATTATAAACACATTCATCATCCATGGTCGGGATTTTACAACTTCCTACTCAAAGTATTTCCTAGATCCCCTGCAACTTCCCATAAAATTCCCTAAGAATCCTACTATGATACGGATATGATCTATAAATTGTCGTGGATATTCCACTGGACATTTCATCACAACAAATATATGAAAATAGACCAAAATGTATATGATGAAGGTGAATCCCTTTCAGATTCTAGATTTTTTATTAGTGATTTTGTTGTTTATACATGGAATAGATAAAATGTGGGGAATAACAAACAATAAAACGCAATAAAATTCCCTAAGAATCCTACTATGATACGGATATGATCTATAAATTGTCGTGGATATTCCACTGGACATTTCATCACAACAAATATATGAAAATAGACCAAAATGTATATGATGAAGGTGAATCCCTTTCAGATTCTAGATTTTTTATTAGTGATTTTGTTGTTTATACATGGAATAGATAAAATGTGGGGAATAACAAACAATAAAACGCAATAAAATTCCCTAAGAATCCTACTATGATACGGATATGATCTATAAATTGTCGTGGATATTCCACTGGACATTTCATCACAACAAATATATGAAAATAGACCAAAATGTATATGATGAAGGTGAATCCCTTTCAGATTCTAGATTTTTTATTAGTGATTTTGTTGTTTATACATGCAATAGATAAAATGTGGGGAATAACAAACAATAAAACGCAATCACACACCAACCACAATGAACACCAAGATATGCTTTGGGAAACTCTTATGGAAGAAAACCCAATCAAAAGGTGAGGTTGAACTACTCTCATTTTTCTAGAATGGAAATGATGTAAGTATGTAGTTCTCGAGAAGGCAATTTCTATGGAGTTACCTAAGACCTATGGCCCATAAGCTGCTATAGAACACAAACCCCTTTCTTCTGCTCTCTCTCTATCCACTCACACCTACTATGCTCTATTGTGGAACAAAATGCAAGCAAATAGAATGGAACCCCATTTCCTCATAATGGCTTGGTTATAAAATAGACCAATAGCCAACTAGAGGTTAAGATTGACTCCTTCAACTCTCAATTATAGTTACAATGTTGACCCTTCTAGAGTCATCTTCATAGTCTTCATGTGGCTAGCACATTCTCCATCAATAATGAGGGCTAACATGGCATCCTCTCAAACCATGGTAGAAAAAGAGGAATGTCAACTTCCAGGTGGCATAATTTTTGCATAAGGACTCCATTTGACATCTTTCTTGCACCATTGGAAAGGTCTCTGAGCATAGAACAATGCTAAGGGGTCTAGCGCAAGCAAGAGTTCTTGCACCCAAAAATATTCATTCAATGGCTCAAAATGCCTCCAAAAGGTTTTAGACCCCATTAAAACTGGGACCCACCAATAAAAATGGCCCTATAAGTTGATTCCTCTAATTTTTCCACTCTGGAAGCATCAAGATGGATAAAAAATAATATAATGATCCAATCTAGATCAGCGTTCAACATGATTCATATTGCAAATCCTAAATTATGATAAAGGTTTTGATAAAGCAAATGGAGGGGATTGGGTGTCTCGTTATAAGCATCTACTCCTCACTTCAAACCAGAGTATTCGACATAACAAATTCGTTATTAATCTGGAATCAAGGACATGGCAAGAGTGGCATCTTTAGCAAGGGATTTTATAGGTTGCATATAAGGTTCTTCTCCATGCCATCCTTGACAGATTCATTCCAACAATGTGTGAGCTTAGATGGTGCATAAGGTGAAACAAACTTGGTGTGAAATTTCTCGTTTTGAAATTGTCTTTTGCATTTTCCATCTCCTCTATGGAACATTGAAGTGTGGGTTTGATGTTCAAGTGTGCTTACCAATAATGGGGAAGAGGCAACACAATGTTGAACTTGACAATCTACAATATATGAACTAGCAAAAATCCACAGATAGATGGGGTGTTTGAAAAAGAGCTAGTTGAGACACAGTAAGATGTGATAAAGTGTCGGTTTGGTGTTTGAGTCTACTTACCAACATTAAGGAAGAGGCAACACAATGTTGAATTGGACGGTCTACGATGTGTGAACTAGAAAGAGTCCGTGAATATATGGGGCATTTTAAAAAGGACCAGTTAAGGCACAGAAGGAAGTGATAACCTTGACCTATCAATGGTGCCACTAGTACCAAATGTGGGTGGATAATATTCTAGTTGAAAAACCCAAGCACTTGCTTAGAATCTCTAAGGAATCTCATGCACTACATGGAATAGAATATAATCTGAAGATTTTTTGAGGAAGCAAAAGCACAAAAAAATTGGAGGCAAAAATTGATACGTAGATTTCTAGAACCTATGGTTGATAGTAATAAGCAATTCATGAACATGTCAAGAGTCGGTGTTGCTCATTCAATCTGGCCAAAAGTCAGAGATCCAAAATGGCTAGGGCTACATGCAATTAAAGGAGAACAAGACTCAGAGGCCGAGGCTAAGGGTGCATGTATGGTTCTACATGCTGAATTGGAGGACTGCAAGGATGCCTTAGTGGACAACGAGGAGCGACAAGGAAATGCAAGATGAGGTTCTACATGGGCAAAGTTTTTAACTTTTCGAATGTAAAAGTTTAGCATGAGACAGTACAATAGAATCAGTAGTATAAGTACTGTTCAACAAGATAAGCAATAAGAACTTGCCATCTTGTTTCCAAATTCAGAACTCTGCACTGCATTGAAAAGTAAACCTCATTTTTGTATTATAATGTCAACCAGTTAGGCCACAGCCCTTTCTAATGCAAAATACTTGTTATTGTTAAAATAGAAAGACAAAATCAATAGACTTTATGCTACATGCAATATTGCAAATACATCAAGCAACAAACAAATACCAGACACATCCCCAATTATTATATTTCACATCCTAACATGTGAAAAATATAGAGAACTAAAATTCAAATTCAAATTTAGAGGCATTAAAAGATTTTTTTCCCAAAAGCAGCACCATCCAAAATTTTCTAGACATAGCTTTTGTCAACTTTACTCAAAGTAAAGAAAAATGTACGTACTAGAAACAGAGAAGACTATTAAAACTCTCATGCTCTTACATCAAGACAAAAAACAATTACATAGCTACAAAACTTTGGCTACTCTGCATTACTCACTTGGGAAAAAGGTTGGATGAGTCCAAATCATTGTTCATTATGAGAAGTTTCTGAGGAAAGTATCACTCACCTTTTCATTTCCTGTACATATTCAGCACAGGCTGCATCAAACATGATGGCAGATCTTGACATCCAGATCAACTGGTCACAGATAGTGTTATCTAAGTGTTTGAAGGAATGGCTAAAACAGCAGAAAGCCAAACAGTTTGAAGGTTTTCTGTGCCTCTTCATTTTTGGGATCTGGTGGGCTCAGAACAGCAGTATTTTTGATCAAAAAAATACCCCAGTACAGCACTTCAATCCTGCCAACAAGGCTTTGTAAGGAATTCAAAACTGATCCCAAGAGAAAAAGAAAGGTAAGGCCGGTTCTCCATAATATTTATCTGACCACTCCATGGGGCTATTTTTATGGCACTGCTCGGGGTCACCCATCTTTCTGCGGAGTTCGAGCTCTCCTCCATATTTCCAATTCCTATTTCCTTCATATCAGGTATGCTCCAGGGCAAAGCTCCAACAACCGTGCTAAATTTATAGTTCTTAGAACTCTCCTGTCAGTAGCATCTCTCAAACACATCACCACTACAGGCATTTGGGGACTCAAATTTTGTCATTGACTAGGCATAGAAAAATATTTAAGTGCAAAACATTTTTCTTCACCGTTCAGTCATTACTTCTGGACATACAGGAACAAATGTGCTCTTTCAAATGGTTATCTTTCAACCATGCCCTGATAAAGCTTAACACAAAAGCAGATTCACCTTCAGAAGAAGCTCTGGAGCTTCCTGTGGATTTCTTAGGGCTTAGTGAGTTCCTCAACAGACATGAGCATGAATCTATGTTGTTTCATTTCTGATTTTTCCATTTACTCTGTATTTTTTGTTCTAAAAAAACAAGGATGTAAATTTTTATTTCAGACAATTGGTGAACAGAGGAAACCCAGAAGGATCCTCACTTTTGTTTTTTGACGAGGAATCTGTGGAGTAAATGTTTTCCACGAGAACATTACAGGCCTGGACTGCTTGATGCTGATCATGACATGTATATTCATTCCCAATGGATATAAGTGATTTTTTTTTGAAAAAACAAACTATATAGACATCCCCAACCCTTCCTCGTGATTCACATCCCAACATAAGAGATATAAAGTGCAATGAGATGACATTTAGGGGCACGTTACACTAGTCTTACCAAAATAGCACCACCTCAAACGTTATAGACACAATTTAGGTCCATTTTAATCAGTTAACAAAAGTTATTGAGAATCCCAAACAACCATGCAATAAGGTTTTGTTCATTTTAAGCAAATTATAAATTCTTGAATCTGAGAAAAATGGAGGCACATGAAAATAAACAAACCTATATTAAAAAAGAAAAAAAAAAAACTCACATGCTCTTCTTTCCATTTAGAAGGGCTCATTGGATCTTCCCAAAAGTTAATCTTAGGTGGACCATGATGTTCTGCACAACAAATAGATTAAACAAAATAACATAAGATTTTTGATAGACGTATAAATTAAAAAGAAAAACAAAGAACAATAAATTTCAGCTGAAGAACCTTTTAAAAATACAAACTTGCATACATAAAAGGTTGTAGCATGCGGCACAAACGATTGAGCACTTACCAATAGCATCAACAAAAAACTAACATATATTAGCCAGACAGGGCCAATATAGAAGAAATTTTGAGTAATAAGACTCTTTCCCTGGCTTATTGATGATAGAATAAATGAGGAGTTGGAAACAGAAATCTGGAAAGATGAATTGAAAGCAGACCCAAATTCCTTCAAGAAGGCCAAAAATCCAGGTTCTGATGGCTGGACAGTTGAGTTATACTTGGACTTTTATGATCTGTTGGAGGAGAAGCTGTTATGAGTTAATCACCAGAAATACATTTTATCAAACGTTATCACGGATGAACAGTTTGGTTTTCTTTCTTTTTTTTCTTTTTTTCTTTTTTTACCATGGTGAATCAGTAACTTGTTGGAGTAATATGGGCAAGGCCCAAGATAAAACCTAGGGAATGTCACTATAACACCAAATGTATATCCAACATCCCATAAGCCAGATATACCAGGAACAAATGAGGAGTTGGAAACAGAAATCTGGAAAGATGACTTGAAAGCAGACCCAAATTCCTTCAAGAAGGCCAAAAATCCAGGCTCTGATGGCTGTACAGTTGATTTATATTTGGACTTTTATGATCTGTTGGAGGAGCTGTTATGAGTTAATCACCAGAAATACATTTTATCAAACGTTATCACAGATGAACAGTTTGGTTTTATTTCTTTTTTTCTTTTTTTGTCATGGTGAATTAGTAACTTGTTGGAGTAATATGGGCAAGGCCCAAGATAAAACCTAGGGAATGTCACTATAACACCAAATGTATATCCAAACATAAGCCAGATATACCAGGAATAAATGAGGAGTTGGAAACAGAAATCTGGAAAGATGATTTGAAAGCAGACCCAAATTCCTTCAAGAAGGCCAAAAATCCAGGTTCTGATGGCTGGACAGTTGAGTTATATTTGGAATTTTATGATCTGTTGGAGGAGAAGCTGTTATGAGTTAATCACCAGAAATACATTTTGTCAAACGTTATCACGGATGAACAGTTTGGTTTTCTTTCTTTTTTTTCTTTTTTTCTTTTTTTACCATGGTGAATCAGTAACTTGTCGGAGTAATATGGGCAAGGCCCAAGACAAAACCTAGGGTATGTCACTATAACACCAAATGTATACCCAACATCCCATAAGCCAGATATACCAGGAATTTATGACTTAGCAAGAGCCGAGACTCCACGAGGGTGGAGGAGCCTACTCCTTGAGCCTTATCACGATTCACAATGGGCTAAAGATGTCCCCTCATGGGATTTGAAACCAACCACTCGGTCATCCCACGAGGAGACCAGTTTGGTTTTCTTTTTAAAAAAAAGATTCTCGATGCATTTGGGACAACCAAATTAGGGATGCACACTATCAAGATGGGACCAGGGTTGCAAGGGAGCGGCTCCCCCTCCCCCCCTTCGAATCGCACCCGGAGCACACTACGAGCGAGAGAGAACCAGGAGAGTGCTCCCGCACAATCAAACGAAAAAATCACTCCCTGGTTTTTTCACAAACAAATTGTCACAAAGATGTTCCAAACGCAAATTTTGCTCAAAGAAACAAGAGTTTTTGAGTAGGGCAGCCTAATATTCAAGTTTATGGCCCTAGTATCGATATGCAATTTATGATAATGTTAAATTCTTAAAGTAAAAGTTACTTAAGTTTTTAGCATTACCATGAAATGACTCAAGATGTTTGAGAGTGGTTCCAACCAACGTTGCAAGAAGCAAGGACGAAACAAGGACGTTTTTTGGAAGCCGGGACACGTAATCGTCATTTCCCAAAAATGTAGGAAGCGAAGCGTCTCGCAAGCATCTAATATATATATATATATATTTGCATTTAGATTCAAAAAAGACATCCCAAATACCAAATTAGTTGTAGATGACATGAAAACACATATTCTTACATAAATCAAAATAGATATGGCATCCAAGATTCCATTGTACATCAATGATTAATTATTCGAGAATCAACCATCTAGATTCTAGCAATTACAAGCATACATCAAGCTTTTAAGCATAACATAAAACATAAAACATTTAGAAATCATCAAACATTCAAGTAACTTATCTAGCAAGTGAGCAACTGTCAACATGAGTCATGTCCAAAATTCAAATAATAATGTTTACAAAATAGGCTGCTTGGCCATCACCAAGACTCAAGTACACACTGAACTAGGAAGAGTAAGACAAAAAAGTTCAAATTCACAACAAGCCTACAAGTCTAATGATTAATCTATGACAAAAGTAGTAAATTGTGAATATCTACTAATCTCTCCTCCTTCCACCACGAACAGTACGTGGCGGTGGGCCTCCACGTGGTGGCAATGAAGAAGATGGTGCCTGTGGAAGTTCTGGCACTGAAACTGATGAAGATGAAGCCCATGTTGTTGGTGTTGAAGTGTGAAACCTGGGAACCAAGGTACTAGATGGGGGTGGCATCTCAACTCGATCATCATCATCCTAGATAAGGGCACCCTCTAATTGCTCTAATTGCTCTAATCGCAACACTCCATCCTCCAAAGTGGGCTCCTCTAGATTTTTGTCCCAAACCTTAAGGTCTTTATTAGTCTCTACATCACCACAGTGATGGGACAACAATTGCAAGTTGTAGGTTTACATAAACCAAGCTCTCTACCGGGTCCAAACTCATCTTATTCCTTTTAACATTGTGGATGAAATAATAAGAGCTCCAACACCTCTCTGTAGAAGAAGTGTTTACCACATGTGATAGCACCCGCAATGCCAAAGTCTATAGAAGTGGAATAGCACCTCCATGCATGTTCCACCACTCGATAGAAGAAAAAGTCTCTCGATCTCTAATTGCATGCATGCTCCCAAATGGACCAGTGCTAAGTGTATAATTACTCAACTGTTTCCGTACCATGGCAGACTCCTCCTCATCAGGGACTAATTTATCCAATGCTCTCATATAAGCCTCCAGAACCTCTGGATCTAGGTGTGGTTTTCTCTTGCTCCCCACCCCCCAGGTGTTGGTGTTGAAAGCCATGATGGATGTGAGTATTTAGGTGTCAGAACATATGCTAGGGCATGCAATGGAATGTTTAGCATATCCCATCGGTTTTCCACCTCTGCAACAAATATAATTGTATAAGGTGATATCTCTAGGCTCAACTATATCTTTAATCTGCCCCAACATGTTATCCATTTGCTCATACACCTCCCCAATTATTGGCTGATCTGAATCTGCAAACTTGATCATGTAATAAATTGGTTTAGTGAATTGGAAAACATATTTAATCTGTGACCAAAAGAACATGTCAAGAATAGCGTCCTTGGATACATTAGCCCCATCTCTATCATTGTTAATTTCCTCGCATGATTTAGAGGTCACCATATTAGTTAAAGTTTGTCTCACCTTCACTAGCCACCTAAGGTGAGGTAATAACTTGCAAATCTTGTTTTTGCAAGTTTAAGCAACTGCAACATGGAGTAAGTGCCGTAAAAGTAGTTTACCCTTGTATGCCCTGTGATAAAATTAATGAGTTGCTTCCCTCTCTTGCAAAGCTCATCAATCCATCCACATTCTTTATACTTCACAATATCATGCATCAAAAGGTTCAATGCGTGCACCAAGCACCCAGACCAAAAGATGCGTGGATGAGTGCGCTCAATAACTTTTCATGTTGCATTATCAATGATCACTTAAACCACATTATTAGGACCAACATCTTTGATTGATTGCAATAGGAGATCTACAATGTTTTGGGAAGTTGCACTTATGGAGGAGTCATGACATGTAATAAATACTACACCACTAGAAGAAACACCAAGAACATTTATCAAATGTTGGTTTCTAATATTTGTCCACTCATCTGATACAATGGATACCCCACAATCCACCCACTCATTTGTAAAACGTGTCAAAGATCTTTGAACATTTGTTTTTTCTCTTTCTAATAACATTGTTCTAGATTTCTCATAGTTGGGGCTTTTGTGTCATTTTGGGGCTTCATTGATGGCCTTAACCATATCATGCCAACAGGGAGAGCGAAGCACATTGAATGGTACACCGCAAGCACAAAGAAATGGGACTATTTTTCCATCCACATCATCCCTCCCAGCAACATTAAGGAAATCCCCTATTGTTCTACCTCCAGAGCTTGCAGAAGTACCATGAGTAGATGAGCTACCAAATCTAGAAGTTGCACTTGATTCAGACAGAGTTTTTTGTTTCTTGCTTTTTTGTTGTGCAACCTCCTCTATTTGTATGCATTTTCTTCTTTGTTCAGTTGAAATGTTTGGGCAAATTTGTATCCCCACAACAGCCTTTTTCTCATCACTGTCCATCACCCCGCAAAGATGTCTCCTCACACGGGTATATAAACCACTAAATGGTTTTCCTCCATGACAACCATGAGGGCACAAAAATTTGTAGCTTCCACCACCGTTTCCCCTTCAAGTTTGGTCACATAGTTCCACAAGGGTGTCAATGCAGCTTCCCCCCCTAGTGTTTCAGTGTTTCCTTTAGGTTCATCGCCTTCCTCTTCAAACCCTTCCTCCTCATCATACATTGGGTCACTCATATGGGGACCATTATCTTCTTGTTCTTCTTCCCTTCTATTCCTAATCTCGCTTGCCATCATGAAAACCAAAAGTGGAATGATACATATACGCCAAAAAAACACCATCCTAGAATATGAATATAGGTGGTGGACAACTTGCAATTAAATGAGCAAGAAGAAATAATGGGAAAGAGTAAGAGAGGGAGGAGAAAAATACAAAAAACAATGACAAAAAAATGAAGGAGTTTGGAGTTTGCACTTACCTCTATAGCTCTTGTAGATGGAAGCCCTTCTTTACTCCTCCAAGTTCTTCCTCCTTCTCCTAGCTCCTCCTTCTCCTAGCTCCTCCAAGCTCTCCTCAAGTCCCTCCTCTCTTTCTCCTCTCTTCTCCAAGCTCTCCAAAAATACAAGAGTGAGAAAATGAGAGGAGAAAGAGGCTTTTAATCCCTTCATTCCCTTCCCTAACCCAACTTAGACCCACCCCCAACCACTAATTAACAAAAAAAGCGAATTAGTGTGGCCACCAAATAAAAAAATAAAAGCGATTTAGTGGGGCCACACGACGAAACCGGTCGGCAGCCCACAAACTCAGTCACGATCCATAAAGAAGCAGCCCCGATCCATATCGTTTCGGCCGAGTGATCCGCCCCCCAAAACGCGTCCCAACAATTCCGAAACGTGGATCAAGCCAAACAGTTCCCACATGCCCAATCCACGTTTCAGAATTTCCGGGACGAGTTTCGGGGGCGGATCACCCACAAATCCATACGGGTCGCGTTTCAAGGTTTTGATCAAGCGGGGTCATTTCTTGCAACACTGGAACTTCCAACCTCATTGGATTTCATATGGAGAAAGTAGAATTTTAGATCTCACTCAAAATCCAACAAACTTATCAGTTTTTCAGGATTGGAGGGATTGCAATGTTTCCATTAGATTTTGTCATGTACTAGGGTATGGTTCTCATATTTAATCAAGTGCGCCCTCTATGTTTTAGTGACATTGGTCGTCGAACTCCTCTATCATGACCCTACTAAAAATGTACCCATCACTCAAACAAAATCTTGACTTTGACATGCTACAATTTTTCTATCTTATGTTAATTGCTTAGAGGGTGATATTAATGACAAAGATCCCAAAATAGGCATTGATTTTGATGATTTTTTTGGATGTTAGAGGCCATCTAGAACCTATTTGTTGATGTATTTTCGGTTCAGAGATGCATTGCTTTCGATGTTATTTTGGTTATGTGCACCCTTACATGCTATATAAATGAGTACTTGTAACTTGTGGACGTGGTTGATGAAGATTATAACTTCTAGATGATTGATGTTATATAGTTTCATCAATGTTTTTATGCTTTTTATATCAAATTCATCATTCTACATGTTTTTGTTCACATATATGAATCAAAATATATAAAAATATATATTATATAAGAATTCGCTCCCAACCCGAGAGCTTTTGAAAATGTCGCTCCCTGCTCTCGTTTCCACTCCCCCCATCCGCTCCTGCTCCCAAGTAACCTTGGATGGGACAAACTGCTAGTGGCCATAATGAAAAATTGATCTAGGCAATCATATAACAAGTTTAGCTGGCCTTATCTTTGTTTGCTGATTGGGTTGTCTTTATTTAGCTTCTTTTGCCATCGCTACAAATGAATCCCTTTCAGGCTTCTTTCTTATGCCCCAACAGGAATAAGACAAGGTAGCCATTGTCACCCTTTTAGTTTTTATTAGTGGCGAAGGGATTTAGTAGATTGACTTCAAAGAATAAATGAGAAGGGGGCATATAAGAGGAATTAGGATAGCAGGATCAATCGCTCTCTCATTTGCTGTTTGTTGCTGACATCATGATATTTGGGCATAACCCTTTTGGGGAGATGAATCATTCCAATGTATCATGGAGCTTTATTGTAAAGCAACAGGCATGGGAATAAACATGCAAAAATCATCAATGCTTTTCAATGGTGTGGAACCGTGGAAGAAAGTATGGAGCAGCTGATAGCTCAGATTTTTCCTATGAATTACTTCCCTCTGGACAAAGGTGAAAAGTATCTGGACTTTCAATTAAAATGAAATGACTACAAATATTCAGATTGGTTATGGCTATATAGAAAGATAGAAGAGAGAGTTTCAAGCTGGTGTCATAGATTGCTGAATAGTGGATGCAGGTCGGTATTTGTTGATCTTGGTCAAGTCCGTGTATTTTCATAGGGAATGGCAGACCATAAGTTCCAACTGCCCACCATGATATCCAAGGAACTATTAGTGCTATTGAAAGAGTTCAGTCTGAACAAAGTTTGACACATATATCATCAGTCATGGCCTCAAAAACTCCAAAATTCATACTGGATCCAATCAATTTTGAGCTAACACTCATTCAAGGGAACGACTTGTTGGATGGGAAAACTATTTTGTTTACCTTTAAAAACTCAGCAGTAAATTGTCCTGCCTGCTCATTTTCAGTAAAAAGTATCTGCATATCTATGTTAAGATGAACATTGTAGCTATTTTCCTGCATTCACACAAAAACGTTGTTTCTTTACATCTCCCCCTATAGATGGTAGTTGCATTGGCATATGAGAACTATAAGTACAGCTTAGCAGGGACAAGGTCAAATGGATTAACTTTTTAATTTTAAAAATGTCAAAATATACCATTGCTATGTATCATGTTACAAGTTGTCCACAAATACAGAAGACTGGAACAAAAGGGAAACTTACAGGAAAAGGAATAAGAGACTTCATATGAGAGAACCAAGGCTCTAGAAAAAAGAGAGATCCAAGTCAGAAGAAGAAAAAATAAAAAGCTGCCCTAGTAGAATACCAGCTAAAGAGAATCCAGTAAAGGTCCTCTTATTATAGATATATTGGAAGTGAACCAGTACAGAGCAGGGTTCCAGATCCACCAAATAATTAAATGCCATCAAAAGCCATATTTAAAAACACAGAAATAAATAAAAAGTTAAATTACAAAAATAGAAATAAGCAAATAACCCTGACATTTTATTTTACAGTTCAATACCCCAACAAAGATCATTCCTGAGCACCTGATTTTTCAATGATGTGCTAAAGACTAGTTTTTGGTATGGATAACAAAGCTACTCTTTTATTCTGTGATTTAGTTAATCTAAACAGAGAAGAATGCCATTCCTGAACCTGCCCAAAGGAGAAATGCCTACAAAGGCCATTTTTGAAAAAAAAAATAATAATAATAAAAAATTTAAAGACAACAAAAAAAATAGTGATTCTAAACCTAGATGGCAAGGTATTCCTAAACATAACCGAAGGGTATTATCTAGATGCTACAGAAACCATACTCCATGCTAAATATGTCAAATGAAACCAAACCAAGCCCTTTTAGGTCGTCTGTATCCATATCCATGAGCATAGATCCCTTTAGCATCTATCACACCTAGCTGCAGAATTTCAGTATTTCATGAAATACAGATGGTTTTCATACAACAATGGTAACAGGGAAAACAGAAATTTCCAAAACAATGTTAACTACAAAGTTAAAACAAACTTACCAAGTTAGGTAATATTTTATAAGAGAGACCCCTGCCAAGCATTGGTGCAATCCACTTCCCATAGTCTGAAGTAAACTATTAATGGCAGCTCGCAACAGATATCGGCAGAAACCAAGAACAATCGACATTTTCTAACTAAAAGCAATGCATTCAGCCTTAAGGTGGATTTCTATCGCTGCTGGTTGGAAAGAGCAGGGACTGAAAATGCCTGACTGGTTTCTTATTTCCCTTCTCTTATTTTTTCCATTAGTATCACCTAAGAATATTAAAACTCTTGGTAGTAACTCCATAGTCTAAACAATGTCAACTGTGGAGAGTATAAGCAAAACAAAAAATTCCGATATATTTCCAATATTTTCAATGTGGGGATGCAATCATCAAATATTATGAAATTATAACTCTCTAATAATAGTTAACTACAAAACAATAACATTCAGAACGTTTTCTTGCCATTTATTAGGTACCTAAGCAACAAAAAACAGCATTCTTGCCAAACTATCTATGAGCCATTTGTGGCACATGAAAGAGGTATCAAAGATTATGATCAACAATGAAACAAACTGCAGCAACAATGAAAGAGGTATCAAACTCCAAACTTAGAAATCTTGCAAGTCACATACATTGGAAAAACCAAAAAAAAATGATTTATAGAAAACTATTATAGAATCTGAAAATTGGAAGTTAGAAACCTAATTGCCAGATGCAAAATTCTTCTCTGCTAACAGTCTTCCATCGTAAATTTTTAAGAAAATGCTATATGGTATATGCATGTATTGATGATTCTAATTTTTAAGAAAATGCTCTATGGTTAAGCATGGCAGGGAAAGATATTCCAAAGATTAACATATTGCGAGGAAAGCAGCTGTGACAGTTGGACAACAAACCAACAAAATAAAGGAATATTTTATGTTGCTATAAAATTATTTCTGCCAATAGAATTATAAAATTATGATCAACAATGAAACAAACTGCAGCAACAATTGAAAGAGGTATCAAACTCCAAACTTAGAAATCTTGCAAGTCACGTACATTGGAAAAACCAAAAAAATGATTTATAGAAAACTATTATAGAATCTGAAAATTGGAAGTTAGAAACCTAATTGCCAGATGCAAAATTCTTCTCTGCTAACAGTCTTCCATCGTAAATTTTTAAGAAAATGCTATATGGTATATGCATGTATTGATGATTCTAATTTTTAAGATAATGCTCTATGGTATAAGCATGGCAGGGAAAGATATTCCAAAGATTAACATATTTCGAGGAAAGCAGCTGTGACAGTTGGACAACAAACCAACAAAATAAAGGAATATTTTATGTTGCTATAAAATTATTTCTGCCCTAGCTTTGGAGTGAAACTAAAGGGAAAAACCCTGTCGATCATCCCTGTTTAGAAACACAGATGATTCAGTGAGACAAAAAACCTCCTAAGATGAAATTTGTCGCCAAAATAATAGGCTTACCTATGTTGTTACAAACATATATGGTCTTACTAGCATCACAGAATGGGTTTACAACTCTGATAAACTGACAACTGATGATGATGATTCATGGGTATCTGACTCCTCAAACGTGTTGGAATTCCTTTGCGAAAATGTGTACTGCACTCGTCAAATGTATTGGAATTCCTTTGCGAAAATGTGTACTGCTATAGGGTAGTTGACACGGAGTGGTCAACATGTTCCATCAATAATCCCATAGTTCACATTCTCACACTTAGTGACTGATCAAAAATAATACTCTCATACTGGTGGGAAAACATGTTTGATCATCATTACATTTCCGATATTTACTAGACACTGCACCAAACTCATCTAGTATGAACAATATAACAATGTAATTTGTTTTCCAGCACTTATTGGACAGAAAATTTCTAGTGGTAAGGACAGTTTTGTTCTTGTTGCATTTTTTCAGTGCATGTAACCTTTACTATTGGGGTAAGTATCTAATATTGCAATGATCTGGTCAATTATTTCTGACACGGTTCAATTGAATTCTGGCTTTAGCCAGATTCTTGCAACCATTGCTGACAGTGATTGCATTCACATTGTGTCTAGAAAACTTGGAGTTAAATTTTCTCAATCATTTCTCCTGCATAATCATTGCCTATTGATTTCTTGAATGGAAGAGTCCTAAAGAACTCTCCACAGAGTCATTTTTCCAGAAAGCTTCTCTGAGGCTTCTACCTTATAAAAAAGTGGCCCAAAATGACATTTTTTGCTTCAAACAAATGACCAGACAAATTTTGGTTTCTGGATTACATTTGTATTTGTAGGCATAGCTGCCAGGTACAAGAGACATGGGAGATGCACCCAATGATAAAGAGGAAAGGTCTGGTTACTAAAAATACTTGGAAGAAAATATTTAGAAGTATGCCTGGACCCTGTATACACAGTTAAAAGTACTGGCAGAACTTTGTTGAATGAAGATGACCAACGACTTTGCAGTAACATTTTTTCTAGCTGTTCAAGGTGGCAGGAGAGGTGGGGGTGGTCTTTTTACCCCAGAGAACAACTAGAAGTTTCTTACTCGTGGGGACTAGGCTCTGCCTCAAATAATCAGGCTGAAGCCTAAGGTTTGTATCAAGGTATCCTTCAGGCTTTATATTTTAATTTCAACAAAATACTAGTGCCGGAAGATTTCCATATTTTAATCCATCATCTCAAACTTGGTTTGCGTCCTGAAGACATTAGACTCAACATCCTTCTTTCGAGAATTTGTGGTTTATTACACAAATTTGAAGGATGAGGTATTTCATGTTCTAAGACAGAACAACACTGAGGCAGATTATCAAGCAAATTGTGGAACAAGGATGCAACAAGGTGAACTTGTGCTCAACGAATGCAAATTATACTTTCCTATTCCTTAAAGATGTCAGACATGCACATAAGAGGCATTAAGATGCATGAACTAAGACCAAGTGTATGAGAAGCCGCAGAATGCAAAAAGAGGTTGCAAACAAGTAATATGGGGCTGAGTGGAGTGGTTATGCCCAGGCTAGTGCTCAGGGCTAACACAGCGGGAGACACATTGATCATAAGTGCCAGGAACATGCCAAATTTTATGAGGAGAATTATCATGAATGGGGAGGAGATATCTGAGCACAAAATCTAGCTTATCCACAGTTATGAAGTAGATAATTGAGCACAGAATGCAGATGCACCGAATGGAGAATGAATTGGGGAGTATAAGAAATCAAATGGCAGAAATGCAATTGAAATTGGCTCAGGACCACCACGATTCTTGCAACACAGACAATTGAATGAACAAGGAGAATGGCAGACAGACAGATTTGAATGAACCAGTGGCTCAAGCAATAAAGCACAACCCAGCAGGCAGAGGCACAAATATTTAACACAATAATCCATGGAGGTCAACTTTTGTAAGTATTTTAGGTACATACTGGAAAATATACACTTGCAGGTACTCTAGTTTGGTAAAATTATATATAGCTGACAATTTTATAACATGACTGGCTCATCATGAAACTACAGAGTCTATAGAGCCAGAAATTCAAATGTTGCTCCTTTGATGTACCTCTGCTTGTCCAAATGCAGATTCACGGTTATGGTTAAAAAAAAACCATTTCTTCTAGCTGTCTAAGTCATAGTTACCAGGCACAAGAGATGTGGCAGTTGCGAAAGCTAACCTATGTAGAAACCAAAATATACACCAACCACATTACAGAAAAATGTGCTTTACATACCAGAATATCAACTGCCTAAAATCAATTAATCTGGGGCATTTTAATAACATTTCTCATAACTGTCAGCAGGAGTTTAAAATTTTAATAGTTTCTTCTTGCAACTTCAGCTCTAAGCAATCACCATAGTTACAGGGCCCACCAAGTCCACCCGGGACTATTAATTTTTCCAAACAGCAGTCAAAACAGATCGGTTTGACCTAGACCTGGATTCCCCAGCCCAGACCCACCGAATCAACCTGCAGAACTGCAGAGTCAACCCACATCACTACCGAGGCAACGTGGACCTGCTGAGTCATTTTCAACATTCTTGCTCACCTCTCCTTCAGTTTTCCGAGTATGGCACAGCATCTAGGACTTTGACTTTTCAGCTGTTTTTCACCTTTCTACCAGGGTATGTTTTCGAGATGTTATTTTTGCATTACATTCGATGTATTTGTATTGTAACTAGTTTAATCTCTCATGTATAATCCTAAAAATCTCGCATTGCGTTTACAACTCTATATTTACGATTTGAAATGTTTGCCAGGTTGACTCAGGAGCCTGGCAAAGTCCTGTCAAGTTTGACTGTGCAGACAAAACGAGTCTTGTCTCAAATCGAGTCTAGTGACTATGACAATCAATGAAAATCTATTGTATTCCCTAGACAAATAGCCTTCTAGATTAGTGTCTTGCGAGAAAAAATTATCACCTATAATTCAATAACAATTTGAACAAATTGCAAACCATTCTCGATGTTGCCCTCAAAATGAAAAATTCAAGTAATTTATGGGAATATTATCAGCAGGATGAATCAGATGAATGTTTGTGGCCATCAGGCTACACCACTGGTTCAAAGCACGGTTCTTCATCTTGGCAGTTTTTTATACAGTTTTCTGGGTCCTAATTTCTAAACCTCTGGACCATTTTGAGGCCTAAATGATGTTTATGATAAGGCAGGGACCTAAATGGATCCGAAAAACTGTAGAAAAACTGAAGATGGAGAACTGTGCTAAACTGTAGAAAAACTGCCAAGATGGAGAAGATGGAGAACAGAACTGTGCCTTGAGCCCGTGGAGTAGTAGGTACCTGGCCACCAATATCCACATAGATCGCAAGAACTGGTAATGGTCTCCAATCAAAAAATCATAGGTAATTTGGTATATATAACATCTTGGAAAAATCATTTGGGGTACTCTTTTGACACAGATAAATTGTGTGCGGTGAATAAATAGGAAAGCCTGGGTATCAATACCTCAAGGTTCAAGGTTTACACGTGCTTGCACCCGCACGTTGAAAATGCCAACAGGACCTTGGATTACTAGTAAGGTTGACTGGTTAAGAAGAAATCTACCAAGTTCCGTTTTTATGGGATCTGACCCAGCCAAATGACAGGTCAAAAGTGGATGACTGTATTTCAAAGCACTCTAAATTCCATAAAATAGAATGAAAGAAATCCAATAAATAAATATTCGAACGGTATCGAGAAACCCTACTGAAGACTAATACAATTTATACGAAATGCCTTATCGAACAAGTACGACTAATGCCCCTGAACTAAAGCCTTATTTCCCTCAAATAGGTACATTGCATGAATGGAAGAGGGATCATCCAACGGACACAGCATTCAATCGCTTCACATCAATTGATAATATTATTAAAACATAAAGTTTGTGGGATCCTGCATGTGCCCTAAATCTGAAATCTAATCAAACCCTACAAATTACAGAAGCAACTACAAAACATCCCGAGACAAAGCGAAACTCCATAGCTCATTCAGGAATGCATAAGAATAGCGGAGAACACTGGCATAATTCATACAAACGATAAACCCTGGAGTAAAAATAACGAAACATATATACACACTTTACCTGCTGAAAATGTGCGACTTGTCTGCAGCTGAGAAGCCCGGGTGGATACACATTGTGTATGTGATGACGAAAGGCGGAGAACCTGAGCAAGGGATCGAGCTTGCTGTGCTGCCATTGCTGATGAAATTACCCTACCTTGGTCTCAGCTCTCTATTAACAGAAACCACTCTATACTGTCATATATGTTGCGCTTACCTATTAAACTTCTCAACTAGATATATGTTTATTTAAATTAGGTGTTAGTTTTTATAACGCACTATGTCGATGTTCAAAGGAAGATTTGATGCTCGTTCTTTTATCTCAAGAGTTTGGGTTTTTAAGACGTGAAGTAGAAATTTGATTTTTCTTGGGTTATGAGGTTGATATTTAATCTTAGGTGTTTTTTATATTAAATAGTGATTTGTTGGGTTATGAGGTTGGTTTTTAATTTCAGGTGTTTTTTATATTAAATAGTGATTTGTTGGGTTATGAGGTTGGTTTTTAATTTCAGGTGTTTTTAATATTAAATAGTGATTTGTGGTTTTGCATGGAGAGTAGAGAGGTATTTTATGGTTTTGATAGTTGTTTTATGATATTTGGTTCATAGATAGATATATGGTTAAGTGGTTTTGTTAATCTAATGTAATTTAAGTGATTGGAAAAAATGTTGTTATCTTTCTTATATAGGTTTAATTTTTGGATGTGACATGTTGAGTTTATAATAAGTATGTAACACTTTTCTCTTATATCTATCCAAATAACTGGTCAATCGGGATAAACATGTGACGAGAGGCTACTATGATCTGATTCAACCTCTTGGGTTACTTTAAGGAAGTGGAACTGACAAAACAAGCTCAAACTGACCATCCACACATCCAACAGAACCTCTAGGAGCTACCCCATCTTTCTAGGTGACCAACCCCTGAGGAAACTCAACAGTTCAAGGACCTAGAGGCCTAGTCGCTCTCTTGCCAAGCCCTCCAAGCAATTGAGAGTCCCAGTGGATCCCATAAGCCTATTTGAGTGCAATTGTAGCCTTTTTATGCTAGTGATATGCCAGCGACTGTGAGATTTAAGGCTAAATTCCAAGGCTAGGACCTAGTCATTGCCCAGAACTCCATGGAATTCAGAAAATATATATATATATATTATTATTTATATTATATATAATATTAATATATATATATATTATATATTATAATATATATATTATATATATATTAATTAAAAATAAAAATAAAAATAAAAATAAAATAAAATAAAAAGGTTTCATACTTATCTGAGAATCGCCAAGAAGCATTGGTGCCTTATCACATTAGTTGCATTATCGTCTATTAGGTCATAAATTCATTGTTCAATCACTTACAAATCAAGATATGATGAGAACAATACATTTTCATTGTCATAAAACATATTCATAAACAGCATATAAACAACAGAAATAATGAGGATACGATAGCCATAAATGCCACATATAATCCCGTACATTTGCTCATAAAATACCAAGGAAAGAAACTATGATTGATGAATGCAAAAGCCAACTTGGTATGGGACTACCACGTTCCACCTGACCGTACATTGGCTGAGCCAAGTCTCTCTTTAGCGAATCACCCCCGTGTCATATTTCAAGCATGAATGTGGAACTCCAACCAAAAGAACCAACCAGGGTTTCCTGAGGCTAAACCACCTCACCCTCATCAATAGAGTCGGGCTTCCCGAGGCTAAACCACCTCACCCTCATCAATAGAGTTAGGCTTTACCGCAATCATCACCGGATCACTGAGCCATAAACAAGCATGGATGCCACTAGATTTCTTCACCTACACCATGAGGAATTTTCATGTCCCCTAGTCTCTAGGTTTTACCACAACCCACAGTCTGATCTAAGGGTCACTAGGCCATAATCGAGACACCACCCTTTAGGCTTTACCGTATATCCTATCATTCACTGGCAAGGATTCCTAGGCCTGATCAAGGGCAACCACCTCTAGGCTTTACCATATATCTTGTCATTCACCGGTCGATGATTCCTAGGCCCACCGAGGCACACAATACGTAGTTCTATCGCAACCCACAGTCTAGTTTGGGGGTCACTAGCTTAATGGCTTTACCTCAATCCACAGTTCAATTCAGGGATCGCTAGGCCATGTGTTCTTTCATTCGAAGATCCACCTCACTTAGCTTCGAATCCATCCGGCAATCCACGTCAACCAAAACATGAGAACCCCATCTCACCATGGCTATCTATAAATGGCAAGGCAAGGATGAAGAACATTGTCACACCTGCAAATAATCTCGCTATAGTTGCTTAATCATGTTCTTCATTGCGTGATTTTTTGCTTCCTCTTTGCCTTCTTTGCCTTTCTTGATCCAATGTTGAAGTGCTCTAAGAAAACTCTAAGTGTCCAAGAGTGTGAGAAAGAGAATAGAGAGAGAACTCTGAAATTAAACTGACAAAAAGTAGTAACTAATGCTCATGAGCCTTTTTGTTAATGTGGTATCTATTTTCTTCATTTTTCCATTATTTTCCTTCATTTTCCTCCTCACATGCAACCTTTGACCTTTGACCTTCATTTTCTTCTAATTTCTTTTATTTTCATAAATAAATTGCCAAAAATACCATTTTGTCTTTTCAAAGCCTTAGTCATTGTCTTTGTTAATTTCCTTAGCCATAAAAAACCAAATGAACACCCACACTAGGATGTCTTGCACAACATTCAACTTGGAATAAGTGTCTCATAACTATGATTATTATTTTGTCTTTGTTAACTTTTATTACATGGAATTTTCACCGAAGCAATTACAAAGTATAGTCTTGTAAAAGAATTTTTTATTGTTTTAAGGGAATTTAAGTAGAGTATATACACCTTTGTATATTTTAACAGTGAAATCTTTGTAGAGAGGTGGTATGAAGTTTTATGTACACCTTTATATACTTTAGTGGTCAAATAATTAGGTAAAATCAAGTTTCTTAATTCACAAACAAGAAAGGCCAAATACCCAATTCTATGTCTAACATGGGTATGACCTAAAAGATTAAATTATTATATTATTATATGAAATAACATTTAAAATAACTAAGCATTTATCTTATACCCAAATCTATAAAATATTTAAAATATTAAATTTCTTAATACATAATATGAAATTGAGTTGACAACAACATTTACATATTAAAAAATTTAATCTTTAGGTTTTTCCTCTAAAATATATATATATATGCCCTTTCCTTTTTTACCATTTCTTGTGTGGTTTTGTTTAATTAAATTTGATTTTTTTAAATGGTGTTAAACATTTTTTCCTTAATATTATGTTGTTTTAGTTGTGTTAATTCTTTTTAATATTTATATAGATAGGTTATAGGTATGTTTAGAAGAGGCATAATGCGTTGGCATTGTTTTGAGTATAATAAGTGTTATGTAGTGGCTTTTCTATGCAGCCTTGTAGCTTTTCTCTGTCTCTTAGTAAAAGATAGTAAAACTATGTGATCATTGTGCTATGTATTAAAAGAATTAATTATTGTGCTTTCTAAATATAGTTGTAAAATGTTAATCCCTAGACATCCCATATCCCATTGAAAATTGCTTGCACCTTATATTAACATGTATTTATGAATGATGTCATAATATTGACTGCAAAATTTCTAAAGCTATTCACATGTTTCCTTAGATTTAATATAGTTAAACTAGACTAGAGCATTGAAGAAATAAACATTTCATCATTTAGTTAGATAGATATATTACGAATTTGATGAAAGCTAAATAATACAAGCACTTCAACTAGCCACTAATTTAGAATTTTTTTGTTGAGAATCAATAATATTTTACATGAATTATTTAAAAAATTATCAATAAATTGAGAATAATAAATTAATTATTGTTTGCTCTAAACTTTCTTTAAACACAATATTATTAGACTATCTCCCAAATATATCATGGGACAATGATATGGTTAGTGAGCCTCATACTATTACATTGGTGACTCGTAGGGTTAGAATAGAGGTCTTATTAATGACAAGCTAAGAAATAATGTTTACTGGCCACCAAGTCTATTTACATATTAATAGTATCCATAGTAAAATGGGGTAAACATCCATGGTCAAAAATCTTGTTATATGGTAACTATTATGTTAAATATTTATAAAATATTTTAATTTTAAAATGAGTTATGGTTTTTGGGCATGTGTTATTGATAAGTCATAGTATTAATTGCTTATCTATAAGATAAAATCATATATTAAAAAAATAGAAAAATAATCAATCAATCAATACTTTATTGCATTATAAGTCATATTTGCTAAAATAACAAATATTAAATATAGATCATCCGTGTTTAAAAATATTACTTTTTTTAATTTCAAAATATTTAATCTTTTTAATATTGAAAATTAAAAATAAAAGGCAACGCTGTTTTTTTTAAGAAATACATAGTAATAAAAAAAATATTACTTCTTAGCTCAACTAAAAAGGGCAATGCAGCGAGCTATGTTCGGATAATAATAAAAGAATCATAAAACATTGAAAATGTTATGAATGAGCCAAAGTTTTATACCAATCTCAAAGTTGGTAATGTAAGAGGACTCTCGGTGTAAAAACAACCCATACTTTTTTATCGTTGTAATTTAAATGTTTTAGGGTTTGTTTTTTAATAAATTTTATAAATATTTATTTGAATGGGAAATTTAAGTATAAAATTTGTATAATTTAAAAAATTTAAAAAGATAATAAAAAAAATCAAACCACATGCAGTTACCATAAAAACTATATGTCCAAACTACTTTGAAAAACGATATGTTCAAACTGTTGGAAGGTGCTTATCCTATACAAAATGGGGGTGGCCAGCTGATTGACTTACCAGTCAATTTGCTATAAATGTGCGCAGAGCCAAGTTCCACTTGTGATTAATTCGCATGGTTAAAAAAATCACAAGTCTGTAAGGTTTGTACATAGATTGCAATCGATCCATAGATGCATTCAGCCCAAGTACCAGATGCATTCAACCCAAGTACCAGGACCACTAGCCCAAGTACCTGATGCATTCAGCCCCGATGCATTCAGCCCAAGTACCGGGACCAACAGAACAAACTGACAACTCAATATAAATGCTTTAAATGCATCACACAATTTCCAAAGCATGGAGCAATAACATGTTCAATTTGATATTCAAATACATTGAACATAAATAAATTAAATTATTTAAAAAAAAATCCAATGTTTAACTATAGAAAAACTGCATTGATTTTTTGGTCAAAGCTAAATTAATATGGTTTGACCAAAAATCTAATGCAATATCTATTGCATGCGACAGAGATAATAATTATCATCGTTCTTTATTTCTTATATTTATGAAATCGTACCTTTTTTTAAGTGTCTCTCTAATCTTTACAAGAAACTAAGAATTCACAAAACAATTATAGTTTTAATGTATCAATAAATATTGATATGACAATTTATCATCCTTGAATCCAATAATACTAGCTACCTTGATTTTGTATATGATGTGACAATTAGAGGAAGTTAATGTGTATAAGTATCTTAAAGTTTTAACCTTTTGCAAACTTAACTAGAACTATAATGTTGATAAAAGGATTAATGAGGGATAGAAAGCATGTTTTGGTCTCATAACAACTATAAAGTAGTAAATTATGTTATTGAAAAATAATAGAGTCTTCTTTGATACACATTTTACTCTAATTTATCTTATATGGATGTGAAATTTGGGGTTGAAGCATTTGTAAAGAAATTTGAAGGAAAATCAAGCAAATCCTATGTGTTTATAATCTATAATCTCAAAGATAATCCCTATAAATGAACTCAGACAATCAGACTACTCTTTCTATGACAAGGATATACCTATTTCAAGCTATCCAGATATATCGTGGTTCAACTTTTCCACATGGAGGTTCTTTCAATGTAGGACCAAAAATGAACATGGAGACTCAACCAATAGATGGAGTCTATAAAAAGAATAAGCACAATGTTGTACTACATATACCCTCACATATATCTAAATATGGAACTAACTCATATACGAGGCTTGCATAGCCACTTTACCCAAGACAAATCCCAACAATTGGGGGATGTTGTACCCAATTTGTCTTTACTACTCCACAAACCAACCGAGGGTTGGATGATGGTGTGCCTCTTGAGTCTGCGCCATAAAAAATGATGCCTCTGCCCATATGGAAAAGTTGAGCCAGGATATGTCTGAGTAGCTTGAAATATGTATATCCCTTTCACAGAAAGAGGAGTCCAATTGTCTTATTAATATAGAGTATTGTGTTGACACAAGTGCAACGGTGAAAGTGTTAAATTGTCATATGCATAAATTATGCAACTACAAATTCGGGGAGCTTGGCATTGAGTATGGCAGGCCTACTAGGTGGGATCAAACCTGAGGAATTGAAATAGGAAGACTTGAGTATATAGAGGAAGCCTTTACAACATATAATTAGATAGTGAGAATTTACAAAGATAAGCCACCAGATTTCTACCATATGTTTGCACACCGGTAAGTGAATTATCTCGAGGTCCATATGTTAGGCCATGCACTGCTAGTCTCATGGTTGGCCCACAAGAATTACAAGGTATCTCTATCCTCAAACATTCATTCATCATGGTTATGGGTCACCCACAAACCCATGGTTATGAGTCAACCACACAAAACACTTAACATTGAATTCCATTTGCTAGCCCATACGCTATCAATATCACAGTTGACACACAAACATTACAAGGTACCTCTATCCTTAGACCTTTGTTCATCGTAGTAATGAGTCATCCACAAACCCATGGTTATGGATTAACCACACAAAATCTTTGTCTTCAACAACATTTGGTTTTGGGTCATCCACCAACCCACAATTATGGTTCAACCACACAAAAACCTTCCCCTCATTGGCTCATATTCAACGAAATCTTCTTAGGAGGGGAGTTGAGCAATGGGGACCATTGCTTTCTAAGGGGGGAGAATTGATCCAAATGGAAAGTGGGATGGTATTTACACTCAAGAAGGCACCATAAATCCTATAAATAACATGCATCGCCTTGCAAAGGATAGATTCATCCACCACAATGTAGTTGTAATTGTTTCCCTTATTTTAATAAAAAGGAAAAGTTTATTTGTCTATGTTTTTATTCTCTCTCAGTGCTCAAGTTTTTCAGATCTTGTGCCCCCCAAGATCTGGATCATCCTATGAGGTCCTATCGAACATAAGGGGACCCTCCTTCTTTTAGGAAAGACATGAAAAAATAATACATTATGGATTTTTTTCTTGTGAACCTAAAAAACATGATTTGCACCATTCTCGGTCATTAATACTTTTATAAAAGGGGCAAGACCCACCATGCTTCCAGTTGTCACTAGAAATGTAATTGACCTCCATTTGGTTAAAAGACATCCTATCAGGTGCTATAAGAGCGAGACTTTTGACATAATGGTAAAATGGAGAGCCCATTACGTATGGAACAAACTTGTCTTCAAGAATGCAAGTGTATCCATGAAAGTAGTTAGATTTAGGGGAGAAGCCACATGCCAAGGAGTGGCATTTACGTCCTCCTCAAATTGAAATAATTGTACTTTATGATTGTAGAAAATCCGTGATAGGTTAACTCGATAATGCAATATAAATCAAAGCAAAATACTATAACCTACTTCTACTATCAATTTACGGAAGCTTAAAGATCGAGCTGAACAATATAACTAGAAGAAGAATAATCAATGGCACATTACACATGAAAATACTTTGGGGAAAGCCTCAGCTAAAAACCCCACACTATTGTATTATCATACATGGTGGAAATACATAGGAATTATACAAAGCCTTAGCTCTCACAACTAGCCAGCTCTCAGTACAATCCTCACAGATGCTCACAGGCAATCTTGGCTTCTCTCCAACCTTCCTCTCTACCCTCCAAGCTCCTATTTCCTTGTGTTGTTCCTTGTGGATGATTCCTTTCAAAAACTGCACAATCCTCAAGGATAAATCCTTGACTGCATGCATGAGTTTTCTCTATGAGATAACACATGCAATTGATAGTACATTGTCCTTGAACATTTATCTCAACTAGGTCTTTCTCATAATAGACATGCATGAGTTTGTGATGAGGGAATCTTCAGTTAACTAGAGTAGCACTAGTTGAGTGCATCAATGCATCAACTGACTGTTAACTCACTATTAGTTCCTCAAACAATTTGGAACTAATTTAACTGGACTTAACTCAGTAAACTGAGTTAACTAATTACAACTTAAATATAACTCAATCTTAGCTCCTTAATTTAAGAGATAACTCTTGCATGACTTCAAAAAGACTTCCAACTTGAATTTCTCCAACTAATTAATTTAAAATAAATTAATTAATTATTTCCAAGTAGCTGTTAAGACTAAATTCGATTTTAATTCACAATTTAATTCAATGACAAATTAAATTGGAATATTCTTGTTGCCATGTTTCAACACTCCCTCTCAACAAGAAAGGGATTAGCTGCCACCCTGATCTTATCTCTATGGAACTCGAATTTACACTTTGACAATGCCTTTGTCAAAATGTCAGCATCTTGCTCCTCTGTCGAAATATACTACAACAACATGATCCTCTTGACCTGTGAAAAGCCACGGGAAACAAATCTCGCCTTATGCTTCTCCACACTACCGTCAGTAGCTTGCTTTACCTTGTAAAGCCAACGGGAGCTCATAACTGACTTGTTCTCCGATCTCGGAACCAAATCCCAAACATTGTTACGAACTATGGAGTCATACTCCTCCACTGTAGCATCAACCCAAATTGGTTGTTGCACTGCTTCCTCAAAGGAAGATGGCTTGATCTCAACACATTCCCCAACAAGGGCCATGTATCAAGTGTACCTCTCAGGTGACCTCCGATGTCTGCGCTGAGAAGATGGTGCTCCCACATTCTCTCTTGCATCCTCCAACAATCTGTCAGCTTCTCTTGTGCGCTTTCGTCCATCTTTGGAAGACTCTGCTTAAGTGGATGTCTCCACTACTGGAACCTGCGCATGTGGCTGCTCCGCATCAGTCTGAGGCTCCTCCTCCTTAAGAACCAATAGTTCCTCCACAACCTGTAGTTGGATCTCCCTCTCAAGGGAAGCTTGCATGGCCTTTTGCTCATCAAACTTGAGATCTTTGCGAACCATTTTCCTCCGACTGGTAGGCAAGTACACTCGATAGTTGTGAGGTGTATCAGTGTAACCCACAAATATCCCCAATTTTGTTGTCAGCTCAAGCTTCTTCCGTGCATCCTTTGTCACATGGCAATATACCAATGAGCCAAAGATCCCAAAGTGACCCACATCTGGTCTTTTACCGGAGAAAGCTTCCTTTGGTGTCTTCATCCAAAGTATACAATGCGGGCTTCTATTCTGCTAATAGACCATTGTGTTGCATGCCTCAGCCCACAAGTGAAGTGGTAGGCCTTGGTCATGCAACATTGCCCATGCTACCCCTACAATAGTTCTATTCTTCCTCTCGGCCACCCCATTTTGTTGTGGGTTATGAGGTGTCATCAACTCTCATTTAATTCCTTCCACTGCACAGAAGTCCTTAAACTCTTTTTTTTAACAAATTCGGTTGCTGTATCAATGGCTGAAAAAAAGAGAGGAGTTAGAGCTCCTGAGACACATTAGATATCGATGGCAGCTTCGATCAAAGGAGTTACAAAATAGAGATCTCTCCTTGATCCTTGTCCTGCTTGTTCTACTTCTAAAATTACCTAAGCTACTATAGCTTCTTACATATTGGAACAACCAAAATTGACATTTGCAGAACATTTTTTAATCTATTTCTATATGACTAATTTGCCTTGCGGTGGATTCCTCCGGCTTTTGATCCACTTCTGCCTGCTTGGCACTTGAGGAACTAGGGGCTAGATTGTTTCGCTTGTCCATCATATACTGCAGGATCGAAATCGATTCTTCCGCATGACTGCATCGGTTTGATAAGTGGCTGAATTGTTCATGAAGAGAGGCGACCCTATGCAGGAAGAGGTCAATTTCAGCTCGGTATTTATCATTGAGGATGTGATTCTGATCTTCAAGTCTCGTCACCAAGATCCTCTGCTAGTTCTCCAAGATACGCTGCTGAGCCCTGACTTCTTCTAATTCGACTTGCAGGTCCGCACAATGAAGACAGTCTTCATTGCGTGCCATATTTGCTGCTGGGGGTGAATGAGATAAGAAGCAGATGCACACAAAAATAGGATATAACTCATAGCACAGGGGACAGAGAAGATGGGGGCAACATAACACGCAACAGGGCTTTTGAAGGCCTGAAATTGCCTGGAGGCACGAAAGACAATCAGATGGGTAGAGCAAAGGAGGGCTATCCAGAGGATCGGATCGCTACACGGAGGGCAGCGACTATCTCTGAGGCAGAAGCAACGAGTCACTAGACGATTCAGCACATGAGAAACCACCTAAGAACAAGATCGCTTGGAAGCAGAGATCAAGCGACGAAGGGAGGAATACTTAGCACTAATGAATGAAGGAAGGGGGTGTAATATAGGAGGAAGCTAAAGGGTGATGAGGCGGGAGAGGGGCCAGCCAGTCACGGGATGAAGGAGGGGCTCTTGTTGGCGTACCCGGGAAAAGTCCTGGAGTATCCATGACTCAGATCTGTTGGGAGATTTGCCGGCGGAGATGATGAGATTGTCATGATTGATGTGTGTTTTGTAGATTTCGTATCTTTGTAATATCTTGCTGCAGTAAGCAATCCTAATGACAACCTGAGGGACATGATTCCAATCGACTTTGTTAGTGCTTTTGGGCTTGACGCTAATGAGTTTATTTGGGGTCATGGCAAAGGTTGAAAAGTCTCCTTGGAGTTGCAACTTAAGATGCCAACTGGCCTTCCACACGCACTATTGGCGCGATCATCAGCCCTCTTATTCAGGGTACGAAGAATATGGTAGTATTGAATGTCTTCCATTGCCTGATGCAGGATTTGACTGCGCCTATTAATTTGTTGAAGTAGAGTGTTGGGAGAGTTCTGTTTATGGACCATTAAGCGAATGACAACAGAGGAATCCCCGAATACCTTTGCCTTCTTTATTCCCAGTTTGCCTAACTGAGTTAAGCCCTGGAACAAAGCTAGTGCTTCAGCTCTATTATTCAAAACCTTCCCTAGACCCCACTCATAATGGAGGATGCACTCCCCGTTGGCGTTAATAATCAGCCCCCCTGCTCCAGCTGTACCAGGATTTGATTTTGATGCCCCGTCGAAGAACAGATAAAAGCAGTTGCAGTTTTGTATCCAATTGGCAAACTCCTGTTCTTTTAATCTGACTTTCCATGATCTAGCTTCTACTTTGTTTTGTGCATCCCTCCTGCTAACTTCCTATACATTATGATTTTTTTCCAGAATGTAACTTATGAAATCTCGCTCCTCCACACTATATTTTGTTGCATCGATCTTTCCAGTGGTGTTGATTGAGATAGTTTCTAGAGCAAGGATTTTTGCTTTGCTATAGACTATTCGAGTAGTTGAGCTCTTATCTTGGAAAAATTTTCGATTTCTAGCTAGCCAGATTCACCATAGCAAGGTGTGAGGGAGAGTGTTCCATACTCTCTTCACCAAGTTGCTTCTTTTTTCTTTCCAGGGGCAACATTTTCTCCATTTGTAGATTGTCTCAGCTATGGTATGTTGAGGTTCCCAATTTAGATTGCCAGTGGAGGACATCTTTTCCCAACATTCAACAGCAAAGGGGTATTCTATGAATAAATGATGCATCGTTTCTTCGGCCTTGCAACAGTTGGGGCATTTGGATGGGCCGTTGATGCCTCTTTTTTTTAGGTTCTCTGCTGTTAAGATTTTGCCTTTTAGCAAAAGCCATATAAAACATTTTATTTTTGGGAGAGCCTCTGTTTGCCAAACAATTTTCCAATGGTTCCACAAACTCATCTGAAAGGTGCTATTGCAAAGGTGTTGATGGCCTACTCTGACTGTATAATTTGCTCCTGTTGAGTCCCAGCGAAAACCATTCGTTTAATTTTCCTTGATGGGAGCCTTACTGTGGAGGAGCGTCTTCAGGTAGCTGAGACTAGGTTCTAATGCGTTGGGGATTTATGGGAAGGACCAACCAGTCCAAACATGAGAATGAGGGTCCCAATTGGAAATTTGAGCTAGATGATGGATACCTCTGTTGTTGAGAAATTTGATGACGGGAGTGGCCTCTTTATGCATAATCAAGGGTTGTAGTCACAAGATTTTGTCAGTTCCAAAATTGATGCTGGCTCCCCCCCTGGGACTTTCGAAATATTTTGAATCATAAGAGGTAAGGCTTTCTTACATAACCTCCAGGTTTTGGTGGAGTATCTGTTGGGGATATTGGAGTCAAGAAGTTGCTGCTTGGGGAAGTTTAGATATTTGATCTCCAGCAGCTTTTTCCACCACGATGAGGGTCCTATTATTAACCTCCATACAAATTTCTCACCAAAGGCCAGATTTAAGAACTTTGGTGATATAATGCCAAGACCTCCTCTATCTTGGGTTTGGATGACGTGCTTCCAGCTGACTAAATTAAACCTGCTTTTGTCATTCTTCCCCCCTTGCCAAAGGAAATGGCGAAGTGCAACTTCCAATTTATGGTGAAAAATGGCAGGAGCTTGATAAAGAGAGAAGCGATAAAGGGGAAGGGAAGTGATACCTGATTTAAGGAGAATGAGCCTGCCTGCTGGGTTGAGCCACAGTGTTCCCCATTGCTGCACTTTCCTCTTTACCTTGTCAATGATTATGTTCCAAGTTTCAGCCTTCAGAGGGCCCAAGCTCACTGGCATGCCTAGGTAGGAAAAGTGAGTACATTCTGTATTGCATGTGACACCAAATATGCTTGCAATGCTATGGATAACCTGATTTGAAGTGTTCCATCCGTATATACAACTTTTAAGCTGATTGACCAAGCCTCCAGAGTACCCCATAAATTGGTCTAGAAGTTTCTTGAATCGTCTTGCTATTGTGGTGGAGGCTCCCCCAATTAATAAGGTATCATCAGCACACTGTGAGTGATTAATGTTTTTTGCTCCATTCCCAAATTTGATATCGATTATAAGGCCCACTCTCCTATTGTGGTCCAATGCTTGACTGAAGGATTCTGCCATGAGGATGAAGAGGTAGGGAGAGAGGGGACAACCCTGTCTGAGACCCCGGGAGGATTGGAATACTTCACCTGGACTACCATTGATTAGGGGGGAGATCCAGGGCCCAGAGATACAAGCAACGATAATATTGATGAAGGGGGTCTTGAAGCCCATCCTTTTTAGGACAAAAATAAGGAAGGAGTGCCTTACTCTATCGAAGGCATTCACCAGATCGAGCTTTAGGACAAATCCTTTCTCTTTCCTGGATAAACTCGAGTGGAGGGCTTCTTGAACAAGAAGAATGGAGTCAGTGATATGTCTGTTGGGCAGGAAACCTCCTTGATTTTCAGATATCAAGGAGGGAAGGAGGGGTTTGAGTCTGGTAGCTAAGATTTTGGTTAGAATTTTGTATGAAGAATTGCAGAGGGAAATTGGTCGGAATCTGGAAAAATAAGAAGGCCGATTTTCCTTGGGTATGAGGGCAAGAAAGGTGGAATTGGTGAATCCTCCTAATTTCCCTTTTCTTTACACCCATCGAATCATCTTTGTCAGGTCCTTTTTTATCAGAGTCCAGAACTCCCTGAAGAAGCAGATGGGGAATCCGTCAGGCCCTGGCACCTTATCAGGATGCAGGCTCCAGATTGCTCTTTTAATTTCCTCTTCTTCAATTTCTTTGCTAAGGTTGTCGTTCATCTCCTTAGTGGCTCCTTTGGGCAGATGCTGGAGCAAGTCAGAATAGTCTTCTGCCCCTTTGATTTCAGTTAGGAGGTCCTTGTAGTGCTTAGAGGAAACATTCCTTATGGTTTCTTGAGTACTGTGCCGATTTCCTTCACTGTCCAAGATTGTGTTTACATTATTCCTGAGCTTTCGAGCAGTGGCCTGTTTGTGGAAGTAGGTTGTATTTTTGTCTCCCCCTTGAAGCCATAATTGTCTAGATTTTATGCGCCATTTGGTTTCTTCCTCCCTATTAATGTGGCTCAGCCGTGCGTATAATGCACTTTCTTGCTCTTTATTTTGCTGCGATAGTCCATGCTCTTCGATCCTTGACTGCACATCTTCTAATTCATTTTTAACTTTATTTTTGATCTCCTCTGGCTCCTAATAACTATTTTTGGCCCAATCTTTTAATACCTGCTTGGTTCTTTTTAATTTGGTTTCCCAAATAAAACATGGCGAGCCTTCCACATGCTGGCTCCAAGTCTTCTGAACAATTTCTCTGGCTGCAGGAATCCGATTCCAAAGAGGACTGTATTTAAAAGGAATAGGGCCAAGAGGACAGTGAGTTTCGAAAGTTAAGGTGATGGGGTAATGATCAGAGGCAGAAGTATTGAGGATGTTGGCATATCCTACAGAGAAGGAGGAGAGGAACGAGATATTGACTAGAAATCTATCTAGTCTTTCCATTATGTTGCCAATGCCAATCCTACGATTACTCTAGGTATATCTGCGATTTTTGGGAATAATATCAACTAATTCGTGCTCCTGAATGATGGTCTCCAGACAGCCTCTGAAGGGATCTGGAGCGAAGGTTCCTCCCCTTTTTTCATTGGCGTGTAAAATTAGGTTGAAGTCACCTGCGACTATAATATTTGTATTTTGTTCCCCGCCAATGCTTATCTTCAAATCATCCCAGCAGATTTCCTTTTCTCTGTAATGATTGGGAACATAAACATTATATATGATTACTACTTAGTTGCCTGTTCTACTGTCAAGAGTGGTTCTGATCCAGTTCTGGTGGGTATTTGTTGAGGTGCAGATCCATTTGCTGTTGTCCCAAATGGTGACAATTCCTTCGGAGGCTCCTCTAGATTCGCTAATGCTTCCTAAGTACTGTTTCTGCTGATCTATAATTTTTTTCATTTCTTGCTGATCTTGTTTTGTCTCCTGTATCAGCATAATTTCTAGCTTTTCATTGTGAATTAGATCTCTGAGGGCAGCTATTTTAGAGGGGTGCCCTAAACCCCTGTTGTTCCAAGAAAGGATTTTCATCATGATGCATTGGGCATGCGGAGAGGTGCTCGCCTCTCTTGGTCTTTGCCACTTGTCTCTTTCTCTTGGTGCCCAAGGATGAAGGACTCTATTAAAGCTTGTGTGCCCATGGCTATGTCCTTTTGGGCATTCTCATCCTTGTGTTGCTTAGCTGATTTTCTGCTAGGTCCTGGTTTTTTGTATGAATCGCTAGTTGCTCCGTGTTCTTTTGAAGAGCTTCTGGTGATCCTTGATGAAAGGGGCTCAAGTGGGGTCTGAGAGGAGATGGTCTGGGGTAGATGGGGGTCTGGGGGCTCTGAGGAGGGATTTTCAGGCGCAGAATCGACAGTGGAGAGGACGAGGAAGGGGTTGGAGGAGGAAGGGAGGGGCGGTTCAAGGGGGAGAGGGGCAGATGGGGAGGGAGAGGAAGAGGAAGGTCGCAGATTAGATGGTCCAGGGTTGTCAGAATTCATGGAAGGCTTGGGAGGGGGAGTTGATTTCTTCTTTTTGACTGGTTCCCAATGACCATCTTGCTCATCATTCTCTGCATTAACAATTTTAGTGCATCTATTAGCAAAGTGTCCGTATTCGTGACATACCTTACATTTAAATGGTATTTTCTCATAATCCAGTTTGCTGGATATGGCTCCAGTCGTCCACTTTCAGCTTTATTGCTTCAGGCAGTCCTCTACCTAGATCCACTTCGACATAGATCCTTGCACATGCTTGCATGTTGTCCTTGGGCTCACTATGGTCAATGTATTTGCCAACAACATTCCCTATGGCCCGAACCGACTCGTCTCCCTAGCAGTGGAGAGGGAGGTGAGGGAGACGGACCCAACTGGAATGGCACTAGGGATATCCAGTTCCGGATCGAAATTTGGGGTCCATTTATTGAGATAGAGACCCCTGGAATCCATGAAGTACGGCCCGTTCCTGAAGATCAAATCCTTGTCTACTTTGGATTCGAAGTGGAAGGTGTAATACCCTTTTCTGCAGAACCTAATTGATATTTTCCCGTGCATCTTGTCTGACCAGTTTCATTCGACCCATCTTTGAACTGTTCTTGGCGATGGCCAAAGGCCTGTAAATTTCCCTATGAGTCCTTTCTCAGCAAGGGATAGCGCTGCCATGCGAGGTAGGGTTGGGGGCAGCTGAACTTCCTGAAGAACATCTAGCTTCTTGACAAATTTCGAGATTGTAGGTCTGGGGCGTTGGGGAGGAAGAGATTTACCAGATCTGAGAAGGCTTTTTGAGGATCGGGGTCCTCCTGAGGCAAATCCGGGAGGGCCATGGCTGGGGCCAAGGTCCAGGCCCCTGCGCTGCTGGTTGAAGTCGATCTCTAGGGGCACGATCAGGCAGGGCTCGCGCAGCTCTAGCGGTTTTTTTGTTAATTAATTTTATGTTTTAGCTACCAAAGCATATTAGAAGTCCTTAAACTCTTGAGAGACATATTCTCCACCGTGTTCACTTCTCAAGGCCTTGATCTTCTTCCCTAACTCTTTCTCGACCAAAGCTTTGAAATCACAAAACTTGTGAAAGTTTGGTCCTTCTTCTAGATGAAATAAATCCAACATTTACGAGAATAGTCATCAATGAAAATCACATAATACCTTTGCTTCGTTGTGGATGCCATCGAGAATGGTCCACACAAATTAGTACAAACTTGTTCTAAGATAGCCTCTGCTCGGTTGTCTCGATCATGAAAGGAAGAATTGGTGTAATTTCCCAAGGTACAACCTTTGCATGTGTCAAATTGCTCAAGTTTACCTTTGGGAAGTCCTGTAGATATCTGTTGCATTATCTTCAAAGCCCCACGATGCAAATGGCCCAACCGCTTGTGCCACAGCTCGCCAATGTATTAGCTTTGCACCAATTCTGCTTTCGTACTCAATGTTGCACAATCATTTATCTCTAGTTTATAGAGATTCTTCACTCGAATCCCTATCCTCTTGGTCTGACCAGTGGCTATGTGTCTTAGGAATGCCTTTCCTTTACTGAAGACAACATCGTAGCCTTTGTCCTCCAACATCGTGACTGATACCAAGTTCTTCTTCAGCCCAGGCACATACATTACATCTGTCAAGGTGAGAGGAGCTCCATGCTCCCTCTCAAAGGCAACCGTGCCCACTCCTGAAACACTATACCTTCCGGCGTCACCCATCTCTATGCACATATTGAGGTCTTTCTCCTCCAAGGCACTGAATAAATTTTTATCGCCGGTCATGTGGAATGAGGCTCCACTATCAAGATACCAGACACAACCCATCATCGATGACACCATGCATGCGATGAGGGTAAAGTCCATTATGAACTGAGAGGATAATGCCTTACCTTCCGATCCTTCCGAGGATCCCTTCGATGGGAAATTAGTCACATAATGTCCCATCTTGTGACAATTAAAGCATCTTACTTTAGACATGTCACCCTTCTTCCCTCCATGAGAAGAATTCAATTTGAAATGGGAAGCCTTCCCCTTCCCTTTCCTTGCCTTACTTGTTAAGACCAGATTTTCTTCATCATCATTCTTAGATGAAGAACCATCTCGTGTGCTCCTACTGATCTCCTCCTGCATAAGATCCGACCACAGTCGTTCCCAATCCAGCAATTTCTCCCTTCCATTTACAGAGTCCTAGTAGCTATTCCACTCTTTGGAAGGCCAAGAAGAGCGAGGCTCACCATATCATCATCAGTAGTAGTTATTCCCACACTGCCAAGCTCATCTCTGCAGGTGGTGAGCTTGTTCAGATATGTGGAATTAGTATCGCCCTTCTCCATCTTGATTCTTCGAAACTTATCCTTGAGCCCCATTTTCCTTTGGTCGTTATTGTTCTGGTAGAAGTCCTTCAATGTCTTCCACATTAAAAGTGGAGTACCCTTCCCATGGAGACTCGAGATGATATGGTCTCAAACTCCCTCAAGGATGACCCGTCTCGCCTTCGCCACACACTTCTTCCACTCAGCCAACTCTTGTGCATTAGTTGAAGCTAGCTTTGGGATTTCTTGATCAATGAATTCCTTCAAGCCATTGTCTTCTAATACAACCTCCATTCTATCTTTCCATGTTATGTAATTTGAGCTACCTTCCAAGGAATACTTGAGTCTCAAGCCATAGAATGCCATTGGCCAACCTTGAAGTATGATATGAATTCAATTTGCACCTGCAACTTCGAACTTCAAACTTCGAATTCTCTTCTTAGTATACTGTTCACAGCTCTGATAACATGTAGAAAATCTATGATAGGTTAACCCGATAATGCAATATAAATCAAAGCAGAATACTATAACCTACTTCTACTATCAATTTACGGAAGCTTAAAGATCGAGCTGAACAATATAACCAAAAGAAGAAGAATCAATGGCATAATACGCATGAAAATACTCTGGGGAAAACCTCAACTAAAAACCCGACACTATTGTATTATCATACATGGTGGAAATACATAGGAATTATACAAAGCCTTAGCTCTCACAGCTAGCCAGCTCTCAGTACAATCCTCACAGATACTCATAGGCAATCTTGGCTTCTCTCTAGCCTTCCTCTTTGCCCTCCAAGCTCCTATTTCCTTGCGTTGTTCCTTGTGGATGATTCCCTTCAAAAACTGCGTAATCCTCAAGGATAAATCCTTGACTGCATGCATGAGTTTTCTCCATGAGAAAACACATGCAACTGATAGTACATTGTCCTTGAACATTTATCTCAACTAGGTCTTTCTCAAAATAGACATGCATGTGTTTCTGATGAGGGAATCTTCAGTTCACTGGAGTATCACTAGTTGAGTGCATTAATGCATCAACTGACTGTTAACTCACTATTAGTTCCTCAAACAGTTTGGAACTAATTTAACTGGACTTAACTCAGTAAACTAAGTTAACTAATTACAACTCAAGTATAACTGAATCTTATCTCCTAATTTAAGGGATAACTCTTGCATGACTTCAGAAAGACTTCTAACTTGAATTTCTCCAGCTAATTAATTTGAAATAAATAAATGAATTATTTCCAAGTAGGTGTTAAGACTAAATTTGATTTTAATTCACAATTTAATCCAAGGACAAATTAAATTGGAATATCCTTGTTGCCATATTTCAACAATGATTACATTGGTAGGGTATCTTATTGATTGAACTAGATTAAATGATGAATAAAGACTATCAATTTGAATAGAAGATGACGCAATTGATGAAGACTATGAGGAGGAGGGAGTAGATCGAGAGGACACTTGCGTTCTTGATAAAATTGAAGCCAAGCTTGGGTGGCGAGGATTGTCTTTTGCAATTAGGCTTCATCCAAGGGTTTATACTCATGGCTTAATGTTATGAAACCAGCTCACAAAAAGATAGAAAAGATAGATCAACACCTTAGAATTCAGCCTCTTCGAGGGGGCAACCTCCTTTACATTACATAAATGAACAATTCTTCGATGTTACAAATGACAAGACCTCCTTTCTATATATAGGAGTCTAAGGAGTCATAATATAATCAGAGCCGACATAACAATAATAATGTAAGGGCACAATAATAACAATAGTGGGCTTCTATGGGACACAATAGTAACAATATGGGCACTACATGGGTACATCAATATAATAAGTGGGTTGTACTAATAACCATAAGGGGTTACACTAGTAGTATAGGGGGCCTAACATGCCCCTCTCCTTCAAAAAGCGTTGTCCTCAACGCTTGAGTAGTTCTTGATGATTCTGTATAATATTCTTGTCCTCCCATGTGGGATCTTTAGCAGGTAAGTTCTTCCACTTGATGAGATACTCTGAAATTGATCGATTTTGTAGCTGTCGCGTTCTTGTTTCTATGACTACTCCAAGTTCCAATATGATTTTTCCTTTCTCTTCAAGTTCTAGAAATATTGTTTGAATTGGGATCTTTTGCAACTTTTGAATGAGTGGCCACACTTCTTCATCCTTCTTCCATTAATCCCTTGCTTCGTTTATCCAATCTGGTTCGATAATAGAAATAGCACAAAACAATGCTTCCACATCCTCATCCTTTCTTGAGAGTGCATCTGCAACAAAATTTTGCTTCCCTTTTTTTATAGATGATTTCAAACTCATAACCCAATATATTTGTGACCCATTTTTTCTGTTCTTCTATAGATAATATTTGTCCTAAAAATTATTTAAGACTATCATGATCCATTTTTACCTTGAAGTGTCTTCCCATTCGGTAAGGTCGCCATTTCTTAAGTGCATGTAGTATTTCCAACATTTCCTTCTCATAAGTAGCTTGCTTGAGATGTAGCAGTAAAAATACCCAATCACCTACATCAAAACATTTTTCACTACAATGTTGAGCTACCTGTTGTTTCATTCGATTTTGCACCAAAGTGGTATTATCCTTTAAAAGTTGGAGAACTTGTTGTTGATGCTCGATGTGATCTTTCACTTCTTGAACATTTTTCTTCTTGATATGTCCTATCTTGATAATTTGAGGAGTGATAATTCCAGCCAATGCATTACAAGATATGGTTGGATTCATTTCTTCTTTCTCGATGTGATCTTTCACTTCTTGAACCTTTTTCTTCTTGTATGTCCTATCTTGATAATTTGAGGAGTGGTAATTCCAGCCAATGCATTACAAGATATGGTTGGATTCATTTCTTCTTTCTCTGATCTTTCACTTCTTGAACCTTTTTCTTCTTGATATGTCCTTCTATCTTGAGAGTTTGAGGAGGGGTAATTCTTGCCAATGCTTTACAAGATATGGTCAGATTCATTTCTTCTTTCTCTGGGGTTGGTTCCTGGTGTATATACTCTTCTTTTGATGTTTCTTGATCCTTTTCTTCTATGTAAAATAATTTCTTCTCAACACACTTATGACCTTTAGTGCATTTGCTATCACAATTGTAACAAATCCATTTTTCTCTTTTCTCTTCCAATTGTTGTGGTGTAACCCTTGTAGGCTAGGAGAAACAACACTTCCATTATTATAGTTTTGAGGGGTAGACTTCCTTGTTGCCATAATTGTACTTTCCACTATGTAACAAATCTCTTTTACTCTTTCCAATTGTTGCGGTGTTGCTCTAAAGAAGGTGTTGCTCTTTGTTTCCTCATAATGTGCTATCATTTCCTTCATGAAAATTGACCACGTAACAAGTTGTTTACGAGAACAAAGTCCTTGATACCATAAAAATTGATCCGGTTCTAAATATTAAGATGCAATACATACCTTTTGTAACAGTGGTACACCATGTAGATCAAAATATTGCTCCATTTGAAGTATCTAATTTACTGGATCTTTGCCATCAAACTTCCTCATATCGCCTTTTCTTGATTTTAGGAGCCTGATCTTGAAACAACTATAACTCTGTAATTTTGGTTCTTCCAGTTCTCAAATTGCGATCTATAGTAGCCCTCTGTGTCATCTTTCCAATGCCACCAGTATGATCCAAATTGGATTCTCCTAGGAAGATTTATGCCAAATCTCCCACAGTGACCTGATTAAAGACTAGTCAGTAGAGATAACTTGTACGACATGCCACGTGTCCCTGTTTCGACCTTTGGCTCTGAAAAATAAATCCAAGAAACTAAAATTCGTCCTCTTTCTGTACCTTCTTACGAAATTTTGATCTGATGCTCAGAGAGAAAGTTATGACGATTTTACCCAGGTCACCTGTTTGGAATGTAATTCTGGAGTCTGTAAAAAGACCAACTTCCTCAGATCATATCTCCGCAAATATAGCATGAAAAGATCTGAAATTCAGACCTGAGGTTCAGTGTGATTTCATCTCAAATGTGTTTTTTTTTTTTTTTTTTTTTTTTTTTTTTTTTTTTTTTTTTTTTTTTTTTTTTTTTAAAATCACAGAAAAAAAAAAAAAATTTATAGCGAAAATGCCACGATGACCTATTTGGAGTAGCGAAACCCTAGAATCCAAAACGTTGATACCAAATGTTTTGAAACCAGCTCACAAAAAGATAGAAAAGATAGATCAACACCTTAGAATTCAGCCTCTTCGATGGGGCAACCTCCTTTACATTACATAAATGAACAATTCTTCGATGTTACAAATGACAAGACCTCCTTTCTATATATAGGAGTCTAAGGAGTCATAATATAATCAGAGCCGACATAACAATAATAATGTAAGGGCACAATAATAACAATAGTGGGCTTCTATGGGACACAATAGTAACAATATGGGGACTACATGGGTACAACAATATAATAAGGGGGTTGTACTAATAACAATAAGGGGTTACACTAGTAGTATAGGGGCCTAACACTTAATCCATAATTATTTCTCAAAGCATGAGGCTTGCTAGTCATAAGCCAACTACTTGTGATTGACACAACCTCTAAGATGCATTTCTATGGCTACTCTTCTTTCTTGCAATTTGATGTCTTGAGCTATAACAAACCAAGTTTGCTCTTATTTAGCAAGAGTGTGAGCGTTGTTGAGAATGAAATTGAGTAATGATGTTGAAAAATGCAACAATAAATTCTCAATTCGATTTTGCCTTGGTCAAATTGGAAAATTTTGAATTTCCACATTAGTGGACAACTTGGATGCAATTAATTTGTGTGACATTGCTCTTGTCACTTAGTTAGCTTAGAAAATTCGAGTTTGAGGAGTTAGAGTTCAATTAAGCATGTGTGATTGCTAATTTGTATCTATCAAGGTCAGTTATTTCAAGTTGTTTTTAGTTAAACTAATTCTAACTGTTGGAGGAACTAGTGGAAGGTCAATTGTGCAGTGGGACTTTAGTGAAACTCAGTGATCATCCAATTAACTGATAAATTAGCCCAAAATAGCTAGTGCATGCAGATAATTCAAGTTCCCCAGCTATGGTGGAGATTCCAAGGCAATGTAACATTAGTTGTAGAGTACTCTCGAGTGTACAAGTGTTGCATGCAGTCAAATGATCAACCTTAGGAATTGCGCAAGCATTTTGGAGGAATTTCCTAAATAACAGGGGCCCAATTTCCTCAGGAATTGCGCAAGGAAATAGGGGCTCGAAAAGAGGTAGAAATTGACTAAGTATGGGCCAAAGCTTCTCAGTGAGCAGAGAGATAGGTTATTCGCTCGTAGGTTCTACTTAGTTGAACAAAGCAATTGTAATACATTTCTATTCATCAACTTAATGCAAGCAAGCAAAGGGGTTTTTAGCATATTGCTTTCCCCTGGAAAAATATTGTGTGCATATGTGTTATTTCCCATTGCATGTTTGTGATTGGTGTTCTAAATTGTGAATTTATTTTCGCAGAGCAATAGAGTAGGTTTATGTCTTGTGATTTCGATTAAAATTTAGTAAGCAGTTGCAAATCTACATCCTAATTTCTACAAATGAATGTGAAATACTCCTTTGATCATTTGACTTGTTTGGAAGATTTGGCTAATTTATAGTTTGAATGGTCATTGTAAATAAAGATTGATATAACTAGGGATCTATGAATTAGCTCCCCAATATGGTTGCTAAAAGTATGTCAATGAGCAAAGTTTTTATGCGTTATCGCTGACACCCTCAAATCTCACTAGGCTAGTGAGATAATGGGACTAGCCCTAAGGTTTAATGCCCAAAATTATAATACAATTTATTTACAATGGATTTTTACAATGAAATGGAGGAAGTTATTTAGTAGATTTTTACAACAATTTTTTTTGTTTTTGTTTATAGTGATTAAATAAGCGAAAAGAAAACTGAATGTGTGATCATGTACACTACTAAAAGTTGTTAAAATGAAATCAAGACAAACTAACAACAAAATAATGAATTAATTACGGCAAGATTTCTAAAAAATCATGTCATGTCAGCCATAAGACTACACAAGTATATATGTAAAATTTGATACAAATTTAATAATATTTTTCTACTATTGATATGAGAGAAATATGCTCTAAAAACTCAAAAATATAAAACATATTCATTGGATAAAATATGTTAAAAATATCAACTATAAAAAATATTGGTTTTATGAATTCCTTGGGCTATCATTTAGATAATAGTAGTTAATATGAGCTTTGAGGCGACCGATGACCGCAGGACTTAGGGCATGGACGCGGGATTGAACGCTGCGGCTGATAGGGCTGAGGGCCTAAGGCTAGACGAAAAGGTTTCGTGTGGAAGAAGAAGTGGTCGCATGCAAAGGAGGCCTGAGGAAGGTGGGTTTGACGATCCAGGGCTCTAGAAGAAGACACTTGGTAGGAATCAGAAGGATCGGGATGGCGCAAGGACGGACAGCGGTTGAAGTTCGAAACAGCTGGAGATACCGCGAATTTGGCTCAGGAAACCACTTGGGCTTGTCTCTCGGGTGACATAGCTGTCGCGATCTCCGCCTAATCCGAGGCATTACCCTGTTTCTGGAACCAAAGTAGAGTGTGCTGGTGGTTTTTAGTGGTTAATCAGGCGTATTAATCATGGTAAACTCCAGCGAAATGGTCGAGGTTGACCCTGAATCGGAAGATACCCTGTCGGTTTGGGGTAAGGACTTAACGACGCAGAACATAGAACATTTCTTTGGAGAAAGTAGGTTTCACGGGACGTTGAAGGAGGGCCCAGAACTGAACGAATCATGGAACAATAGTTCCTTGTTCGATCTTTAGAAAGGAAGTTTGGGACTGGTAGAGCAGAGATTCCAGGACGACCAGGCTTTCTGCAACCTCTAAGAACTAAGATCACTGAAGGAGGATTTCCCTCAGGACGAAGACCTCAGGTTATCACAAGTAAGTAACTCGACAGCCCTAGCTCATGCTCAGTTCCATTCTAGAGGCTTGGAAGATGTAGTCTTTGGCCAGGGCACTAAAAATTGGTACTGGAAAAGCTCATATGACGGGCTCAAATCGGATTTAGGGACGGGTAAGGAAGATAGACCATAGGCTGTAACGAGATCTACATTAGCAAGGGCCGGGGCAAACCCTATAGCGACCCCGGAGACAGAGGGACGCAAAGCGGAGGAGGGCCGTAGAAAGGATGGATCGGGAGGCTTTGCAATAAGGCAGTCAGAGGAGGTGGGGTCAAGGAAGGAGCAGGGCACAGGAGGGTAGTAGGAGCTAGTGAGGCTGAGACCCTTCCAGGACCTGAGTGGGTAGGAAAGAAGCATTTCACGCAGCAAACGGAAGAGACAGAGGGGGTGGTTGATGGACAAGGCAGAGAAGAGGCCACTGGCAACAGGTAGGCTGGAGAAAAGAGGAAGAAATAGAAACTAATTAAGCAAAGCACAAAAGCAAATCTGGTCCTTGGAGTGGACGTTCAAATCGAGGAAGCGATGGAAGTGGCAGAAAACACATTAGTTGGTCGAGCTAGAGGGAAGAATTTTTCGGCCCAATTCATCCAGAAATAGGTAGACTAGCAATGGCAGGCGGATTCAGGGAATTCCTTCAAAGTTTCGGTGCTAGCAAAAGGATGGTTCATGATCCAATTTGACAAGAAGGATATGGTGGACTGGGTACTAGCAAGAAATTGGGCTTTTGGGAATTGGCTCGTTCTTTTCAGACAATGGACTCCTCTGTTCGACGCACAGTGAGAGAAGGTAGACTCATTCCAGGTTTGGGTTCGCGCTCCTGGGTTGTCGCCCTTTCTATGGGTTGAGTCAGTCTTCTGGTCTATTGGCAATACGATTGGCTCCTATCTGGAAGCAAACATGTCTTTCGTTGAAACAAGAAATAAAGCAATGGCTCGAATTCTGGTAAAACTCAATCCTGGGAAAGGACTTCCAAGAAACATAAAAATTCACTATAGTCTTTGATCAACTATTGGACTACGAACACCTACCCTTCAGGTGCCATAGATGCCATGAGTATGGACATTTGGCAAGGGACTGTACCTTGGGTTTCCGGCGCAGAAGGAAACAGAGGAAAGATGAAGAAGAGATGCGACCGAAAGGAAAAGAGATAACCCCAAGGACAGAGGCACCTCAAGTGGAGGACGACATGGAGGTGGAGAGGTTCGAGGAACAGAGGGCTTCGGAACAGGTTCAGACCATGAGTCAAGGAATGGAAGAAGGTCCCCCTATCGATTCGAGCAAGGGTCACCCGGAAGCAGTGCATGAAGGATCGAAGGGTACGCACTTGGATTTTTATTTTCCTTCTTTGCATTCTCAAAATGAAGTAAAAGAGGCATGCTTAAATTCAAATCTGCATAATCATGCATCTGTAGATCAAGAAGGGGTTGAAATCATTACTGCCTCTATCCCCAAAATCAATCTGAACTGTGAAGGGACCTCAAGTGATATCAGTAAAAGTGAAATTAAAATCCCTGTTCCCAAACCTGAACGTCACTACAACTTGCGCTCCCTTGACAAAAGACTGGCGACCGGAGAACCAATCGGAGGCTTAGGTATGGAGGTTCCTCAAACCTCTAGGAAGAAGTCAAGGGGGTGGAAGTATTTCTTATCGAAAGCTCAAGTAAAAGCAAAATATGATGTGGAGGATGGAAAACAACTGTCAATTCCTGGGGTGCTTAGAGCGGCGAAACCCTGTGAGGAGATACCAAAATGATCTATCTTTCATGGAATTGTAGGGGTTTAGCCAGTAAACCCAAAAAAATGGCTTTGAAGGAGTTGGTGCAGTGATATAACCCTGATCTCCTCATGCTGCAGGGAACTCTAGGATCAAGTTCTGAAGTAGTGACCTCTTTATGCTCCTTGCTCCCGGGGTGGCAGTTTCAAGTGTTGGACTCAAATGGTCACTCAGGAGGTGTGGCTTTAGGATTCAGAGAAGGAATATTGAAACTCTTAAATATGTGGGGTTTGTACCACGGTTTGGGGATGGAAGTTTTGTCCCCTGAATTCGATGGCCCTTTATCTATCTTAAATATATATGGGCCATGCCAGGAGAGGGTCTCATTCTGGAACAACCTCCTGGCTAAATCTGTGATGAGGAAACAAAACCTGGTAGTAGGAGGAGATCTAAATTTCTCCATTGGAAGCGCGGAAGCGTGGGGGCCCTCAGCCAGAGAAGATCCCTTATCAGACTTATTTCAAAATGCCCTCACTTCACATACTCTGATTGATGCAAATCTGTCAAAACTAAAGCCTACTTGGAGAAACCGCAGAACAGGTGAAGCTCGAGTCGATAAAAGACTAGACATATTTCTCTTATGTGAGGATTTGGCTTCCAGAATACCGATGTTCCGACAGTGGATAGGAAGATAGGAGAGGGAGGAAATTTGGATAATTTCCCTATTCTGCTTGAACTTTCCAAGCCTCCCTTTAAACCAGCAGCACCTTTTAAATTCAATGCATTTTGGATGTAGGAGGAATCATTCAGACAACTTTTCAATGAAGCCTGGCAACACCCAGGCAGAGACGTATTGGAAGATAAGAGCTTCCTTTTCATGGAAAATCTGTAAAGGATGAAGAAGGCCACAATGGACTGGGGCAAAAAAAGGAAGCAAAAGTAAAGCGAAGCCATAATCAGTATCCACAAGGAGCTTGGGGATCTAGAAAAACCTGACTCAACTGGTTATGAATCTCAGGAGTCGAAGGACAGGATTTTTTTGTTAGAAAAGCAGAGAAGTCAAATTCTTTTGGACAAAGAAGAAGAATGGAGGTTGAAAGCAGGGCGACCTGGCTGCTGGCTGGAGATGAAAACATAAATTTTTTTCACAACTATGCAAAAGGTAGGAGGATAATGAATACTATTTGGAAGTTAAAAGACGAAGATGGTAGAGAGGCAAATAATTTTGAATCGCTCTCACACATGGGGAGGAACTACTTTCAAAACCTTTTTTCTGAGCAGAGAGAGCCTATATTAGCAGAGGTTATTAAAACTGCCCAATGCTTTCTTCGATATGTGGAGGAGGATGAAGCTAAAGATCTATTGGGGGCAGTTACTTCTGAAGAAGTGGAGAATGTAATTAAATCTATGGCAAAATATAAAAGTCCTGGGCTTGATGGGTGGCCTATAGAATTTTTCTAGCATTTTTTTGATCAGATTGGCTCAGAACTAACTGATGTGGTTGAGGAGTCTAGAAGGAAAGGTATGATATATGCGCCCTTTAATTCAACATTTATAGCCCTTATTCCAAAAAAAGAGGTCCCTGAGTCATTTGAAGATTTCAGACCCATTTCATTATGCAACTGTGTCTATAAAATCATAGCTAAAACAATAGCGACTCGCTTAAAACCAATTCTATCCAGATGCATCTCAAGCGAACAGTTTGGTTTTCTGGATGGGCGCCAAATCCACGAAGCTATAGGTGTGGCCCAGGAGACTATTCATAGTGTGAAACTGATGAAGAAGAAAGGAGCAGTGGTGAAAATTGATCTGTCAAAAGCATATGACAGAATCAGTTGGACCTATCTTCGAATGCTGCTAACTCATTTGGGTTTCAAAATCGATTTTATCAACTGGATTATGGGATGTATTACCAGTGTCAGCTTTGTGGTGCTTATAAATGGGGCAACCTCTCTGTTCTTCAAAGGGCAAAGGGGCTTAAGACAAGGCTGCCCATTGTCTCCTCTACTCTTCTTACTGGTTGCAGAAGGGTTGAGTCAGCCAATGTTAAAAGCCAAAAGGGAAGGAACAATAAGAGGCCTGGAGGTGGTTGTCAACCTTTTTATTACGCATCTCCTGTTTGTAGATGATATATTACTCTTCAGTAATGGAATCCTGACAGAATTTAATAAGATAAAGGAGATTCTTGAGCTGTTCATGAAAGCAACTGGGATGCAAGTCAATTACAGGAAATCACAGCTCATGATGGAAGGTCTAAATAGACAGGAGATAAGCAGATTACTGTTGTCCTTCCTTTAGAGGTAACTAAGTTTGGGGACCCTTTCAAATATCTGGGGTTCTGGCTGAAACCAAATAATTATAGAAAGTAGGACTGGAATTGGTTAGAAGAGAAGATTGAAGCTAGGATTACACACTGGAGCTTTAGGTGGCTCTCCAGAGCAGGAAGGTTAACTTTAATTAAATCAGTCCTTCTAGAAATTCCTGTATACTGGGTCGCGTTGACTTGAGTTCCCAAAGGAATCCTAGAAAAGATAAGAAGAATATGCAGCATATTTCTATGGGAAGGATCCAAGGAGGAGTCTGTGCTCCCCTGTATTGCCTGGGAAAAGGTGGCAAGACCAAAAGAATGGGGAGGATGGGGAATAAAATATATCACTGCTTTTGGAACCTCACTGGCAGCTAAATCAGGGTGAAGAATTATCAAATTAGAAAACCTTTGGACCAAAGGAATTGGACCTTCATCCCCGTTGATGGAATGATTGGGAGATCTACAAGCAAGAACTCTCCAGATCAAATGTAAGGCTCAAGGACAAACCAAATCAACTGGTATGGGCTCATGCTGACTCTGGCAGCTATTCCCCAAAATTTGGATATAAGTTTCTCATGACCAAAAAAGGATGGGAAGATCCGGAATGGTGGGGAAGTAAAAGTGCCCTGCTAAAGCAAAACTGTTTTTCTGGTGTATATTGAAAAGGAAAGTCCCCACATGGGACATTTTGCAAGCCAGATTCAAACAAGGGCCGGGAAGATGTCCATTATGCAAAAATGACTCAGAAACTATAACGCACCTATTCATAGGATGTCTTATAGTTAAAAAAGTATGGTTGGAAGTAGATAAGTATATTCATTTGCCTATGTCTTGGGAAGGGGACAATATTGCTGAAGTTTGGCACAAATGGTGGCACCAAAATTTAGTTCGGAAGTTAAGGAATCTGCCACCCATTATATGTTGGGGCATCTGGATTGCAAGGAATAGAAGCATTTTTCAGGAAAAGGGAACTTCTGTGGAATCAATTGTTGTTCAGCGTTCATCAATCTTCTCAAACATCTCGGATTTAGAGGAGGAAAAGATGCCTCGAAAGGTTGAAGAGGAAAAAATCAAGGATGGAGTGCCATGGGCTTACTTTGACAGAGCCTCTTAAAATAATAAAGTCGGTGCAAGGATAATTATCCACTTAAACAAAAGTCACTCCCTTAAAGCTTCCATAGGTTTGGGTAGTGGCTCCAACATTTTTGCAGAATTATCTGCTCTTAAGCTTCTTCTATGTTCGCTGATTCACAAAAACACCTTCATAGTTCAGATTTTTGGGGACTCACTAAATGTTATCAAATGGATAAATGGTCAAAGCAACTATCATAATTATATTTTGCATTCCCTTTTAGAAGAAATACAACACCTGAAATTATCTTTTAACACCTTTTCCATTCAACATATATACAGGGAACGAAATGACTCTGCAGACAAGCTTTCTAAAGACGGTCTTCAACAAGTTTTGGGCAGCTGGAGAACAGTGGAAGAAATCAATGGAGAAGACCATTTTTCGGACCAGCCTCCTTATGCTCGGAATACATAATCAATGGCACATGGCTGATATGATATCACTGTTTTTGCTTTTTGGAATATAGCTGGAAATCTGAAATCGTTTTCATGTTTTTTTATGTTTTGTTTTTGTACAAACTTCTTTCGTATAGGGTTGTTTTCCTTGATAGAGGAAGCCCAGAAAAGAAGCAAGTAGCAGATTTTAGTTATCAAACACAAGGAACCATGGGCTCAATTTTGAAAAGATGGAGAAAGGGAGCTGTTATATCCTCTTATGAGGAGGCCAAGCTCAATATCTAAATAGTTTTTTGCAGGCTTATATATGTATTACAGCAAAACGAAAGCTGCAGAATGTATATGTAACTTTTTATCATAGTAATAAAAAGTTCATTTTTTTCTCTGGAAAAAAAATATTGGTTTTATTGACAAAATGAGAGTACAACATATTCTTTTGGTTGATTTATGTGAAAACGAGGACCAAAAATCACTAAAAAATGTATAAGATACAACATAATTCATACAATAGACATCCATAATGACAGAGAATAAAGCAATATGAAATGTCCGACAACATGGGCTCTTTTGATGAGATTGGACACCAATGATTTCTGCGAGAATCATACCAATTAGCACTAATATACAATAAATATTAGACCTTCTAATCAGTAGCAATTGATGCAAGAAATAAATGACAACCTTTAAGAAAGAACCATAAATAAGATGAGCTCGCTTTTCTCCTTGTCACTCCTGACAGGATTTCTGTTGTCATCAAAATAGGGAAGCTCTAGTACTCTAGAGATAATGAATCAGAGGAAAATTGACAACTATCAGAACTTATGAATACCTCTCCTCACTAGCATTTTCCATTTTCCCTTACCTTCTATTCAGTTTTATACCTCCCTTAAGTAGTTAGAAGGTAAAAATATCTATTATCTAATTGTGTATTATGATAAATATCCTTTTTTTATCAGGAGAAGGCTTATAGGAGGGATCATTTTTTAAGTGATTTAATTTTATAGAGTAGTTAGGGTCCCCGACTATGTGCATAAAATATTCAAATTAACCTTGTAACTCCATAAAAAACATATAAAATATGACATCGTCAATAACACCACCATCATGATAATCATGTGTATAAAGTGATCCATCATCCATAATATGTATAATCAAGCATATTATATCACCTTGTTCCCACCATGAAATATAACATCATCAAAAACAATATACCATCATAAAAATAAACTGTTATCCCAAAAACAGGCTAACATCAAAATATGAAATAGTTGCAAGTAAAATAAAGTAAAAATCCATGACAACACAAAAAAGTTGAAGTCAACTCCAGATATCTGCTTGGACCAGCCACATAGGAGGGTCTCTTTTCCTCCTTTTGTCACTCTCCTTGTATCTCCCAATGCATATCAATAAAGGAAATTCCCTCCTTGTTCAATTGTAGGGATGTCAGAATAAGTATGAGACGAGGTATCCTCAAAAGGGAAATGTACAAGCAGATTAGATGCATGAAATTTAACTAATGTCAATTGTACAGGGGATTCAAGGGGCTGCTGGGATGAAATGATGTAGCATGAGATAGAGTAGAGGGTAACTGATGAGGATTAGTGACAAGATGCACAAAGTGATGAGAGTGTTGATTTTTCCACGACACTAAAAGAATTGGGTTTGAGTCTAAGATCATGATCCAAAACACACTTAAATGCCACAATGCTAGCACTTTGCACAGGGGAAAACATATCGCAGTGAATCAATCTCACACACAAGACAATTTTTAACCCAAAAATTTTTATATTACAAATCTTAATACAACAAATGTAGGGCTCCCGTACTAAGGATCATGGCCCTTACATATAAACCTGATACAAGACACAACTAGGTCTTGGAGTCAACAACTATAACTACCAATTTTACCCTAAACAAAGTACACTTGACCTGCTTGTTGAAGGTGCACACTACAGTCCTTTCAACCCGCGTACCTTGAACACATCTGGTAGGTACTTTGCCTCCTCTTCTTTTGATCATTGTAACTTTTGCAACTTCAAAATGATTGCATCTCCATTCATTCAATCTATCACTATCAACCCTCTCAGCTGCTCCAAGATGACTGAACATAAGCTTAACCAAAATGCCTTCTAGCTACTCTCCTGCTCCTCTAAGATCATTATCTTTGTGTGTGGCCTGTTGGCGATGCCCTAAGTTCAACAAATGTAAGGAGACATATTATTGATGTGTGGGAAGATTTGATGAAGCTCTAGTTCAGTGATTTGATGGTGCAAATCACTGATAAGAGCGCATATTTGAAATTCCCAAAGAGCGGTGATGTCAAAAGAGCCATGTCAAATGCAAGATCATCACCTCTTAGGTTCTTCACTAAAGCTCCCCTCTACCACTGATATGGCTCCTCCAACATCATTGTTCTTTAGGACTTTCAAATCTTCCCTCTTATCAATCATTTGCACCATCAAATCATTGAACTAAGGATTCATCAAATCTAACCACACATAAAAAATATGTCTCCTTGCATATGTTTAACTTAGGGCATCACCAATGATCCAGGTGGCTCTAGACACATGCAGAAGTCCAAGAGGACTCAGGAAGGATAAAAAATCAGAGTGTTTGGATTGTGCTCGAACTAGGTTCATGTTGAAGATCTCATCGTCGTGATCATGGTGGTGTGAATGGTTCGTCAAACCGAGTCCGTATGCGAAAGTTAGGAGTAGTCAAAGTTCAGGGTTGACTTGGGTGACTGGGTAGGCTTAAGGAGGTAGCAATTTGGACAAAATATGGCCAACCTGGGCCAAATTCTGGGTGAATTTTTGGCCTATTTAATTTGTCTCCTTCGGTCATTTTTCGAATTTTTAAAAATGACGAATTTTTGTTTAAATGGAACAAAAAAAATATGATTTGGGGTGGCGGGCCACCAACCCTGCCACCCCCCCATATACCATGTATTAAAATATATTAATTATGGGTCGACGAGCCATGACCCCCGTCGTCCCTCCCTCAATCACCGAACAACATTTAAAATTAGGGGTGGGTAGCCATGACCCCGCCACCCCCGGAGCCTCACAACTATAACACATAAACGTGGTTGGGCGTGGGCTGTCAACCCCGCCGCCCTTCCACCTCACCCTCGTACTAGTTGAAATCGCGACAGAGGTTAGGGGAGTGGGCCACCAAACCAGCGGATCCGCCTCCCATTAAAATAATATATGACCATTCCATGTCAAAAAAAGTGAGGGGCAAGATTTGATCCCCCGACCCCTCCTCAACAATTTTTCCAAATTTACCAATGCACCAATGGTGCTTCTTGTGTACTCCGCCCACCAAAACATATTTGAACCTTTTTGCACAATGCGCCCAGGAAGGGGAGGAGCGAGCATGGATTTCTATGTAGGTGAAACCCTGAGCAGTGCATAGAGGGGGTCGGAACCATGATCTGAGCAATTTCTCTAGGGGGTCAGATTTTCATTTTGCCAGTTTTCGACAAATTTTATATGGTTTCAGCATTTCTCGATGCCACGAACTCAACAAGCGGTGCTATCTATTTCTCCATCAGAGATTTGCAATTTTTAGGTCTCTTCCATTTTGGAGGTATAAGGTTGTCATTTTGATTTTGATGTACTTTCATTATTTTGCCATCTAATGAAAACAAGGCCTCCCCACTAATTCGAGCAGGGCCTGAAGACGTAGTCCCTCCTGGACGAACTCCAATATCAATCATGTGTCTTCTATGTGTGACTTTCTATTCTTCTCTTCCTCTCCTTTTATGCACTTGTAATTTCATGGTTAAATGCAAGCTTAATATGTAATTCTTTAATGCATCACAAGGAAAAGATTTTTGGGATCAAGTGGTATCAACGCTGGTCCTTGTAGATGTGAATTGCATGTTTGTATGCTAACAAGAAACAAGCTCTGAAGAGGCGAAGGGAAACTCAAGTCTTTCGATCCTAAAGCGGGACATGCACATCGAAGGAGGAGCATGGCAGATGAAGAGGCTCGTTATGAAGAGGAGCTCAATTTTCGCAAAACCTTCTATACCATGGCAGAAAATGTCGGTCAGTTGCTTTCAAGGCTGGAGAAAGCAGAAGGGAAAAAGGCAAAAGAACAAGGTTCAGTGCATGGAAATGGTGGATAAGAACCCCCTCCTTCTCCTTCCACGAGTGAAATCTCTTCTTCCTCTCATCACCGTCATCATAGAAATTCAAGGGGTGCATCTAAGAAAGCTTTCTTTAAATTAGATGTCAAATTTGATCTTCCCATGTATAACGGTGAAAGTAATGCAAAAACGCTTAATAATTGGATTAGGCAGATTGAGATCTACTATAGGATTCAATAGATCGAAGAGGATGAGGCAAAGATTTAGTTGGCCTCTCTTCAACTGAGTGGCACCGCTCTCGTCTGGTGGGAGAGCAAATTGCGAAGCAGTAAGAGTGTGGGTAATCTTCTTTCCTCGTGGATTAGTTTCATTTATGCATTAAAGGAACAATTTTATCCCTTGGGTTATAAGCAAAAAGCCTTAATGGATTGGCAATATTTAAGGCAAGGCAGAGGTCAGGATGTTCAAAGCTTTACCGAGGAGTTTAGAAAACAAGCACTTAATTTGGGCATTGCACTTAACTCACCTGAAGTAGCAACTAAGTATATTGGATCATTACATAGTTACATTAGACATTCATTATTATTGTTTGAACCTACTACCATTGACTCGGCTAGTGTAAAGGCCATTCATCTGGAAAACAGGGGAACACTTGAATGAGATGACCACCCAAAGAGAACCGTAGCAGCCAAGAGAAGGGGAGCAAAGCCCTCTTGTACACAATGTGAGAAATAGGGGCATGATGAAGAAAATTTATGGAATTTGCACCTTGAGCTGAGACCTGAAAGGAATGACAGAAAGGGGAAGCAGAATGTCGTCACCACTGTGCAACAAAACAGATTCTGACCCAGAGGAAGATGAGAAGGTCGCAACTGCAGGATTTTTACGAGGTAGGCCCATTGACTTGGGGTCTAATTCTGGCAATGAAACGAAGTTTGTAGCCCTTGGGATTTGGGGTCTGGTTTCAACCATGAATCAAGGATTTCAACATACATAACGAAAAGGGCACTCCCCGCAGCAGGACTCCAAGAACTTGAGGAGATCAACCACCGCATCCAAGCAAAGAATGTTGCTAAGGAGGCTTCTATAGGAGGCAAGGGAAGAAAAACAAAGATTACTACGCCAGTTGTAAGCTAAGGATAAGGCCTTGGAAAAGCTGCAACATCGCTATCTGAAGGTAAAAAGTGATTCCCCGATTTCATATGATTTTCATGATGATGAATTTGCTGCTTTTGAAAAACATACTACAAGGATTGGATCCAAACTATTAAAGAAGATGGGGTATCAGGGAAAGGGCCTTGGCATCAAAGGCCAGGGCATCGTAAACCCCATTGAAGTTGAGGAATTGTTGTGTCGTGCAGGACTCGAATACATCAGAAAGGAAATGGGAGAAAACTCCAATACAACTAGTAACCAACCAACGACATACAATGAAATTACCTCCTCATAGTCCAGCAATAGTGAGGGCCCCATAAACACTTACTAGAGGAACACCAGGGGAAAGTGCCCCAAGGCAGCCCCGAAAGTTTGGAGGAAAAAGAATCGTTGTAGCCATTGCAACAAAGAGGGACACCAACAAACCATGTGTCCAATGCTCCATGCTTTGGAAACATCGTTGGAGGAGCCGAAAGGTGAACATGTTTAACAAATGAATGCACCCCATTCACGATGGTATACTTTACTAAGTTGGTTTTTCTAAGGTAGTAGCTTGTTATGGCCACCATTGTAAATCATATGTTGCAAGTAAATGTAAAACTGGTGGTGTGTTTCCTATCACTTCAAAATGTAATGATGATATTCTGGCCTTTCTTTATTAGTAGTTGAGGTATTGATTACTTTTTATGTAACCCTTGGCCAAGGAGTGTGTGCTATAAACTCTTGGCAAGGAAGGGTTGTTAAGTCCTGTGTGGTGTGCATGATTGCAAAAATGTACTAGTTTCACATACAGGTGATTGAAAGTGTGGGTTGAAAAGGACACAAATAGTGTGCTAAGTGTAAATGCTTTTGGGGTCCAAAAAAGCTCCTTAGTGGGGAGGATTGATCTAGGTGGCTCCAGACACATGCAAAAGTCCAAGAGGACTCGGGAAGGGTCAAAAATCAAAGTGTTTGGATTGCGCTCGAACTAGGTTCATGTTGAAGATCTCGTCGTCGTGATCGCGGTGGTGTGAACGGTTCGTCAAACCGAGTCTGTATGTGAAAGTTGGGAGTAGTCAAAGTTCAGGGTTGACTTGGGTGACTAGGTAGGCTTAAGGAGGCAACAATTTGGACAAAATCCGGCCATTGGATTCTGGCCAACCTAGGCTAGATTCCGAGAGAATTTGTGGCCTGTTTAATTTTTCTCCCTCGGTCATTTTTCGAATTTTAAAAAAATGATTAATTTTTGTTTAAATGAAACAAAAAAATATAATTTGGAGTGGCGGGCCACCAACCCCACCACCCCCCCATATCCCATGTATTAATATATATTAATTATGGGCCAACAGGCCATGACCCCTACCGGCCCTCCCTCAACCACCGAACAACATTTAAAATTAGGGTGGGCAGCCATGACCCCGCCACCCCCGGAGCCTCGCAACTATAACACATAAACGTGGTGGGGTGCGGGCTGTCAACCCCGCCGCACTTCCACCTCACCCTCATATCAACTGAATCGCGGTGGACGTTAGGGGAACAGGCCACCAAACCAGCGGATCCGCCTCCCATTAAAATAATATATAACCATTCCATGTCAAAAAAAGTGAGGGGCGGGATTTGATCCCCCGACCCCTCCTCAACAATTTTTCCAAATTTACCAATGCACCAATGGTGCTTCTTGTGTACTCCGCCCACCAAAACATATTTGAGCCTTTTGCACAGTCCGCCCAGGAGGGGAGGAGCGGGCACAGATTTCTATGTAGGTGAAACCTTGAGTAGTGCATAGAGGGGGTCGGAACCATGATCTAAGCAATTTCTCCAGGGGGTCAGATTTTCATTTTGTCAGTTTTCAACAAATTTTATATGGTTTCAGCATTTCTCGATGCCACGAGCTCAACGGTGCTGTCTGTTTCTCCATCAGAGATCTGCAATTTTTGGGCCTCTTCCATTTTGGAGGTATAAGGTCGTCATTTTGATTTTGATGTACTTTCATTATTTTGCCATCTAATGAAAACAAGGCCTCCCCACTAATTTGAGCAGGGCCCAAAGACGTAGTCCTTCCTGGACAAACTACGATATCAATCCTGTGTCTTCTATGCATGACTTTCTATTCTTCTCTTCCTCTCCTTTTATGCACTTGTAATTTCATGGTTAAATGCAAGCTTAATATGTAATTCTTTAATGCATCACAAGGAAAAGATTTTTGGGATCAACCAACAACCCACACATTGTCTTCTTCATTCTACCAAAGAAGAATAATCTAGGGTTTTCTAGGCATTCCACTTGACAACAATTTGTCTCCCCAGGCACAATGTCCTTAGGGCTAACAAATATGCACATGCACTATCTCTTTAGATCATTGAAGAGGACTGAACCAAGGCACAATTTTAACTGTTGTTCAAACCACATGAACATGCCTCAATATCAACAAATATCTTCTTCCTTTCTTCACTTCTAGATATCTCCTACTGTCTGCCCTACTTCACACCATTGTCCTAACTCATAGACACAACTTGGCCTCACTTGATTCTTATACCAACTCGCTTGACCTCAAAGATATGGTTTCCTAATTATAGTGATAAGACATACCTCTTTTGACACCCATCAAGGACTCAGCCTCCATCAATCATGCACAAAAATCCACAATGAATTGTTACATTCCCGAGGACAAATATTTAGGGCAGAACTTGGTGATTGTTCTTGGACTGATTCAGGGAGCTTGGCATTGACATGTATGCCATTTATTCTAGTTCTTTTTCTAGGAGACATCATCATCATCACCACCAACACCATAGGAGGGGTGAGTACTTTCCAGAGGAGTTTAAGAAAATCAAGCCTCCTACTTTTGATGGAGAGTTAAAGAAATTAAAATACGCAAAATCATGGTTGTTTGGGACAAAGAAGTTCTTCAGATTGAATGACTATTCAGAAAACATGAAAGGCAAGATAGCTACCTTCAATCTCAAATGAAAAGAAAATATCTAGTGGTAAGATGTGAAGAATGTCAAATGCATTAGATAAGAGGAGCTAATTTGGGATGAGTTTGAGAGACTCTTCAAGAAGAAGCACCTATCTGAAAGATCTTATGATGACAAAGCCAAGGAGTTCTATGAGCTGAAGATGGGTTCTATGACAGATGATGAGTACACAAGCATGTTCCTAGAGTTGATGAGGTATGTGCCTTATCTCAAGTATGAGAAGGAGAAGAATCAAAGGTTCATCAGCATGTTGCTAGTAGCATTCAAAGACTAGATTGAGTTTGATGAGCCTCTCATGTTGGAGGAAGTGTTTGATGGAAAATTCTCTCATGTGGACAAAAGTGAACTCCCTAGATCTAGTGGCTTGATATATAAACAACATAAACAAAAGGCTAATGTTTTCCTTAGAGAAATTAGAACATGGAGGAAAGACCTACCTGAAGTCCAATGCAAGTTCTCCTCTTCTCCCTGCTTGTGAATTTTAGCTCCAACTCCAAACACTTTAAATGGAGTTTGTAAAACAATTATAACAAGCATGAGATCTATAAGACACAAATAGCATGGACTAATATCTCTAATAATTGAGTCAATAAGGCATTGAAATACATAAACATCAAATAGACACAAGTATAGGAAAACAAATCTTTTAGTATTAATAAATGTAGGAGAAGATTACAACCCTTTTACAGATTTTGACCATGTAGATGTCTCCTACCAAACGTGTCCTTCCTTAGCCACAAAGCTAGCCTTCAATCACAAATCAAGGATGGTAATGAATCCTTAGGTAAAAAGCAACAACATCAGGGCATAACTAAGAGTCTCCAAAAGCCGACCTAGACTCTATGGGTGGTAGTAAATTTATAGGGGAAATAGGGTAGTTTTGGTTTTACCAATCGAGGACTTAGATCCACATATGGAGGAGGATAAGCTCTAGGGATAAGAGATAGGACCTCTAGGATAGGAGTTTGAGATATCAATCAACAATAAATGGTTAAAACCACCTTAGAAGCTTTTGGAAAGAGAAGATTTATAAATATATATATATTTTTTTCCCCAAATTCTAGAACCATCACACTTGTAGCAAAGGAAACATGCGCTGGTCAGTGTAGGTGCCCAGTTATGCAACATGAAACCATTGCAAGTGGCATAGAAGATAGGGTGCGATGGGCCTAAAAATGAGTTTCAAAGCTAATAAACCCATAATCTTGGACTTTTTGGAGAAGTAATTCTTGAGGATTTGCAAAGGGATAATGACAAAGTGTCAAGGATGTTGATTGATTCGGTTTCCAAGCCATTTGAATGAATGTGACAAAATTACCAGTAACAGGAAGACATCAAGAAATTGAGGCATTGTTAGGAGTAGTTGAAGCACAAGCCTGAGTACATGTGTGACTAAAAAAGGGAATGAGAAGACCAAGGGAAAATTGCCTAAGAAGCGAGGAAGATCTCAAGATGCAGGTGAGAAAGAAAACATGGCTCCTTACAAGAATTTTAACGTAGTTGAGAAAGGACATGAGTCTTAGCTTGGAAAGTAGTAGAATAAAGGTAATATTAGGGGATCGTTGCAGTGTTGGGTTGTGGTAAATACCATCAAAAGAAGGATTTTCCATTGTACCAGGGTGGCAGGCTACAGATTTACTGTGCTCAGGAGGTGCAGACAGTTGGGGATGTTGGTCAGAGCATTCCTTAAATCTATGCAACACTTTATAATAGGCAGACAAATCATCAGGCATCCATTATTGAGATGGAAGGTAAACTTTGTAATCGATTTGTTTCCATTTTGATTTATCCTGGATCTAATTATAGTTATGTTAATCCTGCCTTGGTTGGTGCAGTTAGCTATGGGGACCAAGAGAAGAGTTCATCACTGGGTAAGATCGTGCGCATTTGAGCTTAATGGTATGCCTACATCAACACATCTAAGTGTGCTTCATTTGGGCTCCTATAGTATTCTTTTGGGTATGGATTGGTTTTTAACTCACAAGACCAAGGTAGACTATTATAAGAAGACTATAGAGTGCTTATACGATGATAGAGAAAGGAGAATATTGCAGGAAAGAAGAATACTACATCAGTAAGAATGGTTACAAACATGAAAGCTAAGCGCGGTTGCAAGAAGGGGTGTGTATTGTTTACAATGAATGTTCCTAGTGACAAGGGGAAGGATGTTGAGGATGCTGAAGTCCTGAAGAAGTACTTGATTTTGCAACAGTTTCAGGATGTGTTTCCTACAAAGATTCTAGAGTTACCGCCTCATAGGGAAGTGGATTTTTCTTTTGAGTTTGTACCAGGAGAAACACCAGTATCAAAGGAACCTTACAGGATGAGCACTCCAGATTTGGTGGAATTAAAGTTGCAGCTTAAGGAAATGCTTGATAAGGGATACATAAGGCCAAGTGTATCGACTTGGGGTGCTCCAGTGTTGTTTGTAAAGAAGAAGGATGGTACTCTCAGATTATGGATTGATTACAACCAACTAAACAAGGTGACGGTCAAGAACAAGTATTCATTGTTAAGTATTAATGACTTTGATCAGTTGAAGGGAACAACAATATTCTCAAAGATTGATTTGAGATCATGATATCATCAAGTATGCAGCAAAGAAGAAGACAACTACAATACTGCATTTCGTATGAGGTATGGACATTATGAGTTTGTGGTGGTTCCTTTTGGTCTTACTAACGCTCCAAACACCTTTATATGTTTGATGAATAGTATGTTGCATTCTGGAAAGTTTGTGATAATATTTATTGATGATATATTGGTATACCCCAGGAATGAGGAGGTGCATGTGAAGCACTTGGCAGCAGTGTTGAGATTTTTGAGAGAGAATCAATTGTATGCCAATCTCAGCAAGTGCAGTTTCTTTCAGTCTCAGATTCATTACTTGGGACATGTTGCTTCCAAGAAGGGGATAGAAGTGGATTTTGAAAAGATTAAAGCTATCATGGAGTGACTAACTCCTAGGAATGTGGATGAAGGCAGGTCATTCATGGGACTAGAAGGATATTATAGGCAGTTCACTAGAAACTTCTCAAGGATTAGATATCCTATTACAACTTTGCAGAGAAAAGGGAAGAAATTTGAATGGACTGAGGATTGTGCAACTAGTTTTGAGTAGTTGAAGCATTTTCTTACAAATGCTCTAGTCTTGAATATTGTAGATCCTTATTAGGAGTTCATAGTTTGTACACATTCTTGCAAGAAAGGACTTAGTGGACTCCTGATGTAGGAGGGACAAGTGGTATGTTATGAGTCAAGGACGCTAAATGAGCATGAGAAGAACTATGTGACTCATGATCTTGAGTTGGTAGCTATCATTCATGCATTGAAGATATGGAGAGATTATCTTCTTGGTAGGGGTTTTGTTCTAATGAGTGATCATAGTGGATTGAGGTACTTAATTGACCAACCTAATATGAAATCCAGGAAAGCTAGATGGTTGGCTATCCTCAGTGAGTATGATTTCGAGAGAAGATACATCAAGGGCAAAGAGAACAGGGTTTTAGATACTCTCAGTATGAGAGTGTAGGTAAATCATATTTCGACTATGAGCTCTTATGGGAAAGATTTGCGAGAGTGGATCTTGCATGCAGGGCAACATCATGAGAGGTACCAACAATTGAAGCACATGTTGCAGCAATAAAGTAAAGGTGATAGAGTTGAGGAGTATCACCTTATGACATATGGCTTGGTGAGATTGAGAAACAAGATTTATGTGCCAAATAGTAGCGAGTTGAAGAATCTCACCTTGAAGGAGTTTCATGTCAAGCCATATTAAGGCCACCTGATATATCATAAGACTTTGATAGTTGTTAAGAAGTTCTATTATTGGCTGAACTTGAAGAAAGAGGTAGTTGAGTTTGTTGCTAGATGTTTTGAATGTCAACAGGTGAAGGTTAAGTGTAAGTACCTAGCTCATCTATTATATCCTATTTTGATTCCATAATGTAAATGGGAGGTCATTTCTATGGAATTCATTACAAGTTTGTTGAAGACATCGAGACAACATGATTCCATTAGGGTTGTGGTTGATAGGTTGAGCAAGGTAACTCACTTCATTGCAGTGAAGTCTACGAATTTAGCTAGTGAGGTAGCATAGATATTCATCAGGGAGATAGTGAGGTTGCATGGTGTTCCCTAGAAGATCATATCATATAGAGATGCCAATTTCACTTCTAGGTTTTGGAAGGAGTTGTTTGCAGGATTGGGTACAAAGTTAATCTTCAACTTATCATCCACATAAAGATAGAGTTAACATGATTCTTGAGGATATGTTGAGAATGTATGACATGCATCAACAAAGGAAGTGGGAGGAGTATCTTCCACTGGTAGAGTTTACATATGATAATGGGTATCAAGAATCCTTGAAGATGAGTCCATTTAAGGCTCTTTATGGGTGGAGTTATAATACTCCAATCAGCTAGAGTGATCTAGTGAATAGGGTATTGATTGGAACAAACATGTTGGCTAAGATGGTGTAGGAAATGCAAGTTATCAAAAGGAATTTGAAGGCAGCACAATACAGGCAAAAGAGTTATGCAAATCAACATAGAGTATTCAAGGAGTTTCAGGTTGGGGAGCATGTGTACTTGTAGATCAAGCCCAAGAGGAGAACCTTGAGGATTGTGTCGTCTGCCAAATTCACACCTCATAACTGTGGGCCTTTTGTGATCCTTGAAAGGAAATGACCAGTGGCCTATAGTCTTGCACTACCTCCAACAGTGAAAGTCCATGATGTTTTCCATGTTTCATTGCCAAAGAGATATGTGTAGGATGTTGATTATGTGATTGATTGGTCTGTATTACAGGTAGAACCAGAGGGAGAGTTCCAGCCATAGCCACAGTGCATTTTGTAGTGGAAACAACTCATGCTCCAAAATTGAGCAATAGAGTAAGTTAAAGTGCAGCGAAAGCACTTTGGGCCTGATGAAGCTACATGGGAGATAATTGATCATATGCGGGTTTTATATCCTTCATTATTTTCTAGTTGAAGCAAATGAGTTTTTGGTGTGTTTATATATATATGATCAATTAGGAGTTCGTAGTTTGTACAAATGCTTGCAAGAAAGGACTTGGTGGAGTCTTGATGTAGGAGGAACAAGTGGTATGCTATGAGTCAAGGAAGCTAAATGAGCACAAGCAGAACTATGTTACTCATGATCTTGAGTTGGTAGCTATCATTCATGCATTAAACATATGGAGACATTATCTCCTTGGTAGGAGGTTTGTTCTAATGAGTGATCATAGTGGATTGAAGTACTTATTTGACCAACCTAATCTGAATTCCAGGCAAACTAGATGGTTGAATATCCTTAGTGAGTTTGATTTCAAGATAAGATACACCAAGGGCAAGGAGAACAGGGTCTTAGATGCTCTCAGTATGAGAGTGCAGGTAAATCATATTTAAGCTATGAGCTCTTATGGGAAAGATTTGCAAGAGTGGATCTTGCATGCAGGGAAACATCATGAGAGGTACCAACAACTAAAGCATGGGTTGCAACAATAAAGTGAAGGTGATAGAGTTGAGGAGTATGACCTCACGACATATGTCTTAGTGAGATTCAGAAACAATATTTATGTGCCAGATAGTAGTGAGTTAGAGAAGCTTACCTTGAAGAAGTTTCATGTTAAGCCATATTAAGGCCACCCAAGATATCATAAGACTTTGACAGTTGTTAAGAATTTCTATTATTGGCCAAAATTGAAGAAAGAGGTAGTTGAGTTCGTTGCTAGATGTTTTGAATATCAACAGGTGAAGGCTAAGTGCAAGTACCTAGCTCATCTATTGCAGCCTATTCTGATTACATAATGTAAATGGGAGGTTATTTCCATGGTATTAATTACAAGTTTGTTAAAGACATCGACACAACATGATTCCATTATGGTTGTGGTTGATAGGTTGAGCAAGGTAGCTCACTTCATTACAATAAAGTCTACAAATTTAGCTAGTGAGGTAGCTTAGATCTTCATCAGGGAGATAGTGAAGTTGCATGGTGTTCCCAAGAAGATCATATCAGACAGAGATAACAATTTCACTTCTAGGTTTTGGAAGGAGTTGTTCACAGGATTGGTTACAAAGTTAGCCTTCAATACAACTTATCATCCACAGACAGATAGAGTCAACATGATTCTTGGGGATATGCTGAGAATTTATGACATGCATCAACAAAGGAAGTGGGAGGAGTATCTTCCATTGGTAGAGTTTACGTATAATAATGGGTGTCAATAATCCTTGAGGATGAGTCCATTTAAGGCTCTTTATGGGCAAAGTTGTAATACTCCTATTAGCTGGAGTGATCCAATGAATAGGGTACTGATTGGAATAGACATGTTGGCTAAGATGGCGCAGGAAATGCAAGTTATCAAAAGGAATTTGAAGGCAACACAAGACAGGGAAAAGAGTTATTCAGATCAACATAGAGTATTCAAGGAGTTTCAAGTTAGGGAGCATGTGTACTTGCACATCAAGCCCAAGAGGAGCACCTTTAGGATTGTGTCATGTGCCAGGCTCACACCTCAGAATTGTGGGCCTTTTGTGATCCTTGAAAGGTTTTGAATAGTGGCCTACATACTTGCACTTTTGCCAACAATGAAAGTCCATGATGTTTTCCATGTTTCATTGCCTAAGAGATATGTGTAGGATGTTGATCATGTGGCTGATTAGTTTATATTACAGGTGGAACCAGAGGGAGAGTTCCAGCCAAAGCCACAATGCATTTTGCAGTGGGAACAACTCATGCTCCAAAACCGAGCAATAGAGAAAGTTAAAGTGCAACGAAAGCACTTTGGGCCCGATGAAGCTACATGAGAGATGGTTGATTGTATGCGGATTTTTCATACTTCATTATTTTCTGGTTGAAGAAAATGAGTTTTTGGTGTATATATATATATATATGTTTGTGTGTGTGTGTTGGCTTGTTGGGGCCTGACGCAGGTTCAAAGTTAATTAGCCAAACAAATCCCTGTACTACTGGCCCTTTCGGCAATAGTCCATGGAGCGCGGACTGAGGTCTCACCCGAAGCAGTATGGGGGGATGCTGGAACTAGGTTTCCACACCCTTGAGATGTCTGAGGGGTTGATTTAGTCCAACTGAGAATACCTTCGCGCAGGTTACCTAGCGCACTTCCTTGACCTGCGAGGCCTTCACGCCCTGTTATATTCGCCTTTGCGTAGCCCTAACCAGTGGCTGTGGGGCTTTCGCGCTGCTGGAGTAGCGATCTACACTATTTCCCTAAGTCACACCATGGATCTTACTTATCTTGCTATAATAGTTATTTATCTTCGCATAAACAAGATACCTTATATTATATTCACCTACTCAGCACATTCATATAAGTTCGCGCAATAATTAAATCGTAAACTTGCAATTCATACCCAATATACTTCAATGCATAAAACAAGAAAATATACATATAAATATGGTAAAACTTCTCTTTATTAATGCTTCAATCAGTTACAAACTCAACCCACCTTGGACACTCAGTTGTGGGGGTCTGCACACTGAGATGCCGACTATTAGGCCTTTGCGCACTCAGCTATAGAGCCTTCTCCTACTCTATGACCCAAAGACACGATTCTACATTTAGACTCACTGCTTCATCGATTTATTTCCTTCTCCCATTGTTATCTCTTTTACACTTAGAGCCTCGCTCTATTTATACAATCCCATGGTATTTGGACCATGGGTAGATCTTTCAAACTGACATTACATTACAAAATTAAGGGTGGACAACCCTGTGACTCTATTACAACTTCGTGCTCCGTGCCCATAAATCATGGAGTCTTGACAATGGAATTAGTTAAAACTTGGGCTTTAAGCCCCAAAACTTGCCTTGGGGGCCTTGAGTCACGCCCAACAGGCCCCCAAATCTCATGTACTTGTTGTTCTGAGACCGCGGTGTCAGAATTGCTCCCCTGTATCTATTCCTACATCTGTGAGAGATTGCCTTCAATTTTTGTTGTGATTACGAAGGCCTTGTTGATCCAAGGCTGAACACACGCCATCAAAACTGCTTCTTTGTGTTGCGCTGCATCTACTTACTCTTTAAGCACTTTCGCCTTTTGCATTTGCGTGAGCCTCTGAGTGAGGGCCACCGTCTGCGCGGTCCCTTTGACGTTGTCATACTACTGTTGTAGCTCACACACCTCTATTTCTAAGTGTTGTATGTTTGGGTCCTCCTGCAGATTTGTGAGGACCTCAAATGATTCTTCCAACATTCTGGTGCAGTCCCTTACTACATTACTAATCTCCTCCATCCCTGATGTAGTGGCGTTGGCACGTTGTTCTCTTACCTCTGGAGGAGTCGAAGGTTGTGCCTTCAACCACAACTCTGTTATTTGAAGGTTCAGCTCCATCTGAACCTTAGCCATTTCTTCTCGCGTCTCGCACACCCCTGCTGCTAATCTCTCGATGTGCACCTCTACTGGTGCATCTACTAGGATGGCCAGCTCAGGGACCATCTGACAAGCTTCTTCAATTACTTGCACCATCTGCCTGTTCTGAGACACAACCTCATCGCACTACAAACTCAACTGCTCCATGTTGATCCTCTGTTCACTCAACACCTGCAGCGCATGGATCTCTCTAGCCCGTAGTTCTGCAGTAATCCCATCCTGTAGAACATAGAGCATCTCCCAAGGAAGCGCAACCATGTTGATTCCTATGCCTTTCAATGTACTGACCGTAGGCTTGTCAGCCTCATTTGTTGTAATCAGTGCCCCTTCTGCCAGTACTATTGTGTTGTTCGTACGAGCGCGCAAAATTTCCTTGGCTTCGACTGTTCCTACTGCGAGGCTGGTCAAGAGAGTACCAACCTGAGGAGTGTCCACCTGCAACTCCTAAATCTGTGCTCAGAGGACCCCCAACACAATCTAATTCTCCTTCGTAAAGTTCTAGAGGGCCTCTGTGGTGACGCCGCACACTGTCTCTCCTATATCATGCAGATCCCCCTCAGTAAGGGTGATCAGGTCGATAAACAACTTAGACGATTTTACCTTCTTGCGCGGTACCATTCGCTCGCTTGAGCACTGATGCTTCAATTGTGTTGATGTTGTTTGTGGGTCCGCACCACCCTCCTCTATCTATGTTTCCATCTCTTACTCCTACTCAGGTGAAGGCGACTTTTGGCCCTTGCGCGCCTTCTTTGCTGCCTTCTATGCTGCTGCTATCTGCACAGCATCCCGTGCCTCTTACGCCTTTGCTGCTGCTGCTTCTTTCCTTCTCTTTTCTGCCAACTGCGCCATACAAAGTTTTGCCTCCTCTTTTTTTTGCGTAACAGACTTTTCCAACGCAGAGATGTCTGAAGCGCACCACTTCGGCGGCCACATCTCAAGTATGTCAACGATCACATTATCTGTGGCTATATAGGGTAGTTCATTCCACTTCTTTTCGGGGTCCTCACGTGCCCTGAGGTAGATGTGATGAAAGTCTGCTATAAACTCTGCGAAACTTTGTAGGCTGTTGTAGATAGTGGGTGATAACCGCGGTTTGTGGTTAATCCCTATTCTGATGTTCATCTCCTTGTGCACCCAGAATATTTTACTTTCATGGATCTGGTTCATGTCTTTAGTGGGCCACAACGAAGTGTACTTCGCGGCCTCCGGGAGATCCCTTGAAATTATGGGGAACTAGCTGCCCTTAGGCAATTCCCCAGCCACCAACACTACAAATAGTAGAAGCCATGCATAGTGGAAAGCTTTTCCTTGTTCCTGCACCCCGTGGAAATTCTCCAAGAACTCCTTGCATAAGAATTCAGACCAGTTAAACTAGACCCCTTTTGCGCACTATTCAACAAGTGCCACCACCAGCGCGAGCACCTCATCTGCGCGACACTTCCGCATGACCTTACCTACCAATATCTGGGTCACAACTCTGACTGCCTTGTCATTGATATTGCTTGTATTTCTTTTTCATGGCCTCCGTGATGGCCAAATCACTGCTTTTCCCCTCTGAAATGTCTGTTGGGTCTTCTCCTTTACACGGGAGTTAGGTAACTCGATGGATTAGGTGGTCCATGATGGGGATGGGATCCTCCAGCCATAAACACCCACCATGCACCAGGCATAACAACTTCCTGATAACAAAGATAGTCACTAGGGCGTGACGGTAATGTGGCACCCAGAGTAAGTTCAACAACCCTGCTTTTTCGACTCCGCGTAACCACTTGCATGACTCCAACTCTATAACTCCCGTTGTGATGTGTTCTTTGGCTTCATGAGGTGCGTGGTCGCTAAGTGAGGGAACTTCTTGTGGTCAGTGAGATCTCAGTCTTCAAATTTTAAGCTCGGCACCCTTCCCAAGTGCATTCCTTCAAAGATGATATCGTCCAGGAGGAGCAGAGACTGCAAAGAGCTCTTCCTCTCATCGAGGTCCTTGGGCACCTTCGTCTTCCCCTTTTGCGGAGGGACATACGCAGGAAGCTTAGTTAGAGGGACTGCGCCCTCGGTTTCTTCCTCCATACCCTCGTCCTCGTCCTCTTCAATTATGATGTCCTCAAGGTCTTCTTCCTCCTCATCAGTTTCTAGGGTAACCGCTTTCCCTTTTTCCTCCATAGTTAATCTGGTTCGCAACGAGTTTCTGGGGGACACATGCACTGAAATCAATGGCTGTTTATCTTTCTTTGGTCTCGACGTGCGCGGTGATTTAGGGATTTCTGCAACAATCTCGGCGCTCTCAGGGGCATCTTCTATGGTCATGGCCTGTGCGGCTTCTTCAGTGGTCATCTCTGCAATTTCCCTAGCTTCTTCAAACGTTGCCATCTTGTTCATCCAGAAATCTCTCAATCGTTCAATCAGGTGCTCAACCAACGCCCTCCACAGGACAAATAGGTCTTGGCTTAGAATACTCAAGGTGCACAATAGCTCAATTAACAAATGACCAAGTGTTGTTTGTTGGGCAACCCTTTGTAATTTATAGCACCTTTTGAATTTGAATTCGACCGTTCCCCCCAAATCCGGTTCATTAATGCTCCCTTGGTGGCAGATTTTCCCAAATCTTTCCCATAAAGCTCATCTTAAATGCCTGTCGCCCACTCCATTTGATCTCAAGTCAAGCATCACATCGTGAATAGTGATCAATGGTCAATTTCCCACCAACCCGAGCGGCAGCGCAACCCCCTTGCGTGGTCGCGGACCTTGTGACACTTTGCTCTTGTGCGCAACCCCGACATCGTTCAGCTCTCAGGAAGAGTAGTTGATGGTCCCATGCCTCCTTTAAACTACTTGGAGTGCTAAGACTGTACTTCCCACAGTGAATCAGGTGATCATGCCACCTGTATAGGGTTTCAACTGGTCATCCATCACTTTTGCTGGAAAAAAATCCGCCTTTTATTTTGATTGTCTGTGTCGCGCACTTTACCATCGATATCACGCCACCATGGGTGATGCCTCTAGTAATATATGGTGTAATCCAAGGCATCAAGCTGATCAACTCTCAGCGGTAGTCCCCAAAGTTGTCAACGTAATCATGCGCACCCTGTTTTATCACCCCAATTTTCTTATCGAGAAAATCCTTCTTGATTTCTTCTTCAAGCTTCTTGACGCTCGCTTCCACCAGAGCGCTTTCCTTCCTTAACCACACCCTTTCTTTCATGAGTTCTTGGAGCCTAAGATCACCCTGTCGGATTTCTTCCTTAGGTCCCAAGCATTCTTCTTCGTTCAACTGCACTATCCGTTCTTCCAAGGCTCCGCGAACCGTCATATCTATCGGTGCTGCTATGCGCAGACTAGGCATATTATACTCTATTGGGACTATAATGTTTTCTCCATAGGCCACCCTAGAAGGCATCTACCCCTTCAGTTTCTTGCACGTTGTCCGATAAGCCCATAGAACTGCTGGCACGTGTAGGTCCCAATCACTCTGCTGTGCAGTATATACCCTGTTTAGTGCTTCGCACACTTCGTTAAAGGCTTTTGCGTGGGTAACCTTCTGCACACTCGTTCTTTCTAGACTTTATCATCTCAACTGGAGGGACCATTCACGCAATTGCATCGCTAGCACCTACTTATTGACCCTGTTCCCGAACACGAAGTCCATGTGCATCCGCGCAGGTTGTTTACCATATGCCTGTACCCACCTGGACAGATGCGTGCGCGGATCATCCCGTCCATAATTCTTGTCTGTTAGATGCATCCGAGGCTCCCCAAAACGTATGTGCATCATTCTCCTGCATTCACGCCAGTCCTCAAAGCTTCCTTGGTGCGTACCCCACCACTTCGCGGGCGTAGAGTGTAGTACCCATTTCAAATCCTCGAAACGTTGTTGTTCCGACACCTCTCTTTCAAATCTATTCAGGAAAGCATCTACCTTGCTTAACCCATCATAAGTAGGCAAATCTCGTACTTCCGTTGATACACAGTGCAACGATCTTGTCATCATGTTACATTTTATCATGGTTACCTCGTGTAACCAGTTCTACCATCACTCTATTTCTTCATCCAAATCCGACGCACTGGAGCTTTCACACTCCCATGAGATTCATCCATCCGCGGTAGGATTTACCCAGTCATTCTCTTGCGCGTTTATCTTGTAGATGTAGTCTAAGTTGTCATTGCTTTCATAGTTGCGCACTAGCTTTGTGTAGTGTGATGCTTCTGCATGGTCCAAAGTTACGACTACACGCATCGACTTTTTTCTCAAAAATCATCTTGCGCTTCTTTAGATTTATCACCCCGTTCGTGTCAGTGGCCCAATCGGTCCCTAATAGCGCGAGGTAGGTATTGTTGTCATCAACAATCTCCATCACTTCAAAGTCTGCTAGTGCGCTTGCTCCTTCAATATCCACGGTGATCCCTTGCAATCTCCCCATAGGTATAACCTTTTGTTGGTTCACCATTCGCAGCTGGATAGAAGACCATTGCAGGGTAGGCCTTCCCATGCATTCCCATGTCTGCTTCGGCAGAATGTTCACGTCCGATCCTAGGTCCAGAATCACTTGGTTCATATCATATTCTCCAATCTGCGCGATCATCCTCATTTCTCTTCCTGTCCTCGTCGCATGATTTCCAATCTTCCGGACTACACATTATTCTCCTGCCGCGGTCCCAACGCATCTATTAATGAGTTCCTGCAATCCCTTTACAACCTTATTCTTGTGCAGTAGCTTCATGCATGTTTCTAGGAACGTTGTGAGCATCGATGGGTCCATTTCTGGCTCCGTTCTGTCTTTGCTTCCAGAAGTGGAGGCATCAACAAAGCTCTTCCTAGTTTCCATGAAGGTTTCCTTAGCGAACTCCAAATAAAACTCTAGTTCTTTCGTCGAAGCCTTGCGAACCCAAGTACTATCTTCAGGTTGCTTGCCTTTATCATCCCCTGTCGTAATTCCACTTCAGAGCACAATGTTCACGTTAGGGTCTTCCTCGCATGGCTCGGACCTCATCATTTGTGGGTTTTGAGTCGGGGGAGGTTGGAGTGCTCCCTTATCGCGCAACCTTGCTATCAGTGTCGGACAATCCTCCATCTCATGATAAAAAAAGGTACAATACAGACACGATGGACATGTTGGATTCATACAATCATGGGCATAATGTCCTGGCCCCCCGCAATTGTAACATATCAGCTGTCCGCGACCTCTTCCAGGTCCTCCACCTCGGCCTCGTCCGCGGCCTTGAAATCTGGTTCACGCCACTCCTGCTTTCTGGTCAAGGGGCGACGTTTCAGCCTGAACTATGTACGTGGGAGTCATATCCATCATCAGACCATAGCTTCTACAAGTGCACTCATCATGTCCCACTGATCTATAGAAACTACAGAACAACTGTTGCGAATTCTACGTGTACTTCTGCAACAAATGGCAGTTGTATGTAGCATGTTTTCCTCCTTTTTGAAAAATCGCGCACCACAAAGAAGGCGTCGCGCTAGGTCCTGCTTGTGCCTTTGGTATTAACGGCATCGGTCCTCCTCCCGCGAGGTAATTCTTGAATACTGGGCTGTGGTCCTTGTCATGACCCAACCCTTACATTTAACACACCATACCTCTTCGCACACTTCCGGGTGAGCTGTCCTGTCCTATTTCAAACTCTGCATTTCAAGGCATAAGTTTTTCAAATACACGTGGATATGCTGAACTCGCAGGTTAAGATCTTGTATTGGGGTCTCATGCAGGCTCATTGCGATCTCCAAGGCCTCTGCTTGAGTCGTTAACCTTTGTTGTGATAGCACGTTCCTTAAATGCAACGTTAGCGATGCTACAAACCATTCACGATGTTGTCCATCCGTCAAAGTCATATTAGCTTCGTGAATTGTGCACTTCAGTCTCTAATTTAATTACCAGGGGGTCTCGCCTGGTAGCGTCGTGATCTCCTTGAACCTAATGATTGACTGTGCCTCTAACTTCGGCCTGCTATATTCTCCGTTCTGCGTAATTTGGATATCCACGATCCCCGCATTCGGATTGTCATTAGAATGCTTAATATACCAGGTCAGCGCGCGATTCTGCAAAGCACTGACCAACGTCGCTTTCTTTATATTGTCATCTATAACTCCTTGTGATTCCCATATAACTTTTATCACGAACTGAAACTGGTCGGGATCTTCATTTCCTACTCCCTTGAACACCAACAACTTTATCGCACTTTCCATATTGACTTGCAGTGGTGGCAGAGGTGGTACGAGCGAAGATGGGGGTGAGGGCGGTGAAAATGGTGGCGTTGTGGGTGGGGGTGGTATGCGTGGAATTCTCCGCCTTATCAAATTGATCGCACTTCTTGGTGAGACCTTTGCGAGCTCTTCCTCGTCCCCTCACAGAGGTGAAATCAAGGGGCTAGTTTCTAGTTTTGCTCTACCTTCATTTTTGTAAATTCTCCCACTTCGCGTAGCCCCGAACATCAATGTATTCGCATAATCTTCTTTTCACGCAGTTGCATTTTAATCCAAGTGTTCAGAGACTTAACGTACTTACCTCACGATCCTTTGAGGAAGCGTCACCCTGCCTCGTTATAGTTGACTGAAGTATCTACCGCGAACTCAGTAATGAATCCTCCTATAATTCGATCGTGATAATAGCGCGCACAATCTTATCCTCTGATGCTTCCAATTTGTGCACCAACTTTGGGGTCCACACAATAGGACTGTCGAGCTTGCACCTTCCTTGGTTATCTGCTAACTTCGCGATCCACTTGTACAACTCAGTAGGGAAAGATGGGAAGAATATTTCATGGATCTCTGTGTACAGGTAGCAGTCTAACCACTCTTCTTTTGATAGTAGTGGATTCCTGTTCTCCTGTGTTGTGAACTCATGAATTCTCCTGTCCAACCAACCTTTAATTTATTTCTTAGTTGGATTCCAATTATATGACATCAGACATCTCTATGCAGATTCTGGTCCTGGCAATGGAGCCATTTGTTGTCTTATTAGGGCCTGACCCAGGTTTGGAGTTATTTAGACAAACAAATCCCTATACTACTGGCCCTTTCTGCAATAGTCTGTGGAGTGTGGAATAAGGTCTCACTCAAAGCAGTATGGAACTAGGTTTTCGCACCCTTGAGATGTCTGAGGGGTAAATTAAGTCCAACTATGAATACCTTCGCGTAGGTTACCTCATATACTTCCTTGATTGCGAGGCCTTCGCGCCCTGTTATATTCACCTTCGCGCAGCCCTAACCAGGGGCTGTGGTGATTTGCGCTACTGGAGCAGTGATCTGCACTATTTCCCCAAGTCACACCATGGATTTTACTTATCTTCTTATAACAGTTAGTTATCTTCGCATGAATAGATACCTTATATTATATTCACTTACTCAACACATTCATATAAGTTCACGCAGTAATTAAACAGTAAACTTGCAATTCATACCCAATATACTTCAATGCATAAAACATGAAAAGATACATAGAAATATGGTAAAACTTCTCTTTATTAATGCTTTAATCGGTTACAAACTCAACCCGCCCTGCACACTCAGTTGCAGGGGTCCACGCACTCAGCTACAGACTACTAGGCCTCTGCACACTCAGCTATAGAGCCTTCTCCTACTCTACGACCCAAAGACACGATTCTACACTTAGACTCACTGCTTCATCGATTGATTTCCTTCTCCCATTGTTATCTCTTTTACACTTACAGCCTTGCTTTATTTATACAATCCCATGGTCCACGGACCATGGGTAGACCTTTCAAACTGACATTACATTACAAAATTAAGGGCAGACAACCCTATGATTCTATTACAACTTCGCGCTCTGCGCCCACAAATCGCGGAGTCTTTACAATGGACTTAGTAAAAACTTGCCTTGGGGGGATCCCACGCCCAACAATATATATAGTATATATATATTATATATATTATAATATTATATATATATTATATATTATATATATAATATATATATATATATATTTATATAATATATATTATATATATATATATATAGATATATCGAGAGAGAGAGAGAGAAAGAGAGAGTTATCATTGTAAATATTGCATCGAGCTATGTGTTATAAAGCTCCATATTATTATCATGAGAAAATCTTACACTCATTTATATGCATTAGAAACACTCAAAGTCAGTGAACAACACATACAAAAGTCACATTTTCAGCTGGAAGCACAATGAAGAACAAAAATTAAAAGCTTTCATAAGGTTTAAGTTAAAAAATTGAACCGTGTGGGTGCACCATTGTTGGAAATTGTTAGCTACGCCACTATTTCTTCGATAGTCATGCAGTTGCGAAAAATCCAGTCAACACCTCGGGTTATGAACTTGCTTGAGCAACACTCCAAATCTTGACATGATGGTCTGGCGAATTTGAGCCTTGAGCCACAAGAAGCCTTAAATGCAAGGAAATGGTAGCTCTCACCTCATTTATGAGGTGAACCACCACATTAATGAGCCAAGGGGAGGAGGAGTGTCCAAGAAACTCTATAAATACAAGTTCAATGAGAGCTAAAAAACAAGAAGAAGTAAAGCTTTGTTATGCTACCAAAATTTCTCCCTAGCAATCAAGCATTTCATTGAGAAGAGGATTTCATCATTGAGAGAGTCTTCAACACTTCTTTAAGAGGGAGAGGAAGCTTGTAAGGAGATTGAGAAAGGAACTTCCTTTTTGATGATTTTTCAGCACCATTACTCAAACAATTCTCTCCAAGTGTCTTTTATTCATCTATTGTATCTCTTCTACATTTAGTAGCCAATAAAGGGAACCCTTTCCATTACTTTGTTGATGTGTTTGCTTCATTAATCATTGTTTAGTTGTTATCTAGTGCAATTTTTTAGTTTATGTTTATGTATGCATTATTTCCATTAGTTTCAATGCTTTGTTTATCTATTTTTGTCCACTAACAAAAATCAATTGCTTGTATGTTCCTTGTACATAACTACCAACTCCAAGGAAGGTGTCTTTGGTACTCCATAGCAACAAAAACGCAATAACACATAGGAAATATGTTTTGTTTTCAGCATTTTGTTGGTCATAGGTGTGATAGAACACCGAGGACAGTGTTCCCACAAGAGGGAGGGGTTTGTAACAACCCCAAGTTAAAGTTTCATGTAATAAAGGATATTAAAGGCAAAAATAATAAACCAAGGTCATGGGACATGTATTCCAAGCTGAATGAAGGGAAAAACATTAAAGTGGGCGTCACATGTGGTTTATTATTGGCTGTGGAAATTGGCATTGGCATTGGAAAAGGCAAAAGACAATAAATGGAAATTTAATATAAGAAATAAAGGAAAATAGGAGAAAAGGAAGGTGAATAGACATAATATGCATGCAAGGGAAATTAGAGGAAAAATTTAGGAAAATGAAGAAAAGAGAGACATAAATGATAAAAAGGCATAAGAGAAATAGTTCACAACTTTTGTCAAAATTGGATTTGGATAAATTTTAGAAAGAGAGAGAGAGAGAGTGATCCAAGAGGAGAGAGCCAACAAGCAATCAAAGGAAGGTGAAGGAAAGCAAAGGATGGCAAGGGAGCGCAAGGAAAGGTTGGATCATTAGCTTTAGCAGGAAGATTTTGCAGGTGACAGGTTGAATGTGTGATTTCCTTGCTGGTATGTGAATGCATTTGATTATTTGGTTCATTTGTTGTCATTGACATGGGTTTTTCTTAGATTGACAATGGTTTCAACCTTGCCTTTCCATTTCCTAGATAGCCATGGTGTGATGGGATTCATTCTTGGTTGAGCTTTGGAATTCAAAATGGTTTTGGATTCGGTTGAGGTGGTGTTAGGAAAATTGCAAGGGTTGGGAGTGGAGACATAAAAATTCGTTTAAGTATGGTGAAGGAATTATGAGGCATCCAAGCTTGTTTTGGGTTTGTGATCTCAAGACCGGTTTAGGTGAGATCATGGTAGCTTGAGGGTGGAGGTGGTTTAACGTCTGGAGTCCTTGTTGGTTATGTCTTGGTTTATTCCATGGGATCCCACATTCATGTGGAATATGGGACGAGGGTGATTGGCTGAAAGAAATATTTGGTTCAACTCAATCTATGGTTGGGTGGTATGTGGAAGTCCCTGACTTGGTTGGCTTTTGCATATGTCAATATGAGTTATTTTCCTAATTTGATTAATGAGCACATGTACTCGTTATTATGTTATTTTTATGGCTAATTTTTCATGGTTTCTATTATGGTTATATGCATGGTTTTAGGATGTTCTCTAGCGTTGGCTCTTGTTCATGATTTGATAAGTTATTTAATGGTTGATGAATGCATGGGCTAACAAGCGTTGTTGCAACTAGCTTGAGATGGTATTGAGTCTTCTTAGTGATTCTCAAATGAAGTTCAAAAGTTTGTGATCATGTATGCATTCATGACCTGTAGCTTTCATGTTTACCATATGTTTGATGAAATGTGTATCATATACTAGGCATGTTATGGTTAAGATATTGGTTAAGTTTTGATTTTTTAGCATTTTTATCATCTTAGTTATGTTTCTGGAAACTTATAGGAAGTTCTAGGTAATGGTCTGGAGGATAGCTTGAAAGAGGTGCATAGGTGTCGTAATAGTTGGCACAAAACTAAGGAATTTGGGCCATAACCGCTGGCATACAAGCTTGTGGGTGTGGTTATAGCCTTCTAGCTACATACATGAGGTGTTATGGGTGTGGTTATGGAGCCAAGTTGGTGAAAAAGAGTTGCAAATCAGGGATTGATCACTCGGTGTGGTTGTCAAGCTCTCGAGTGATCTATAGTCCCTGAGGCATGGCAGTAAGTTTCTAGTTTGCTTCTAATTAGTTGGCCCCACTTTCATAACTAGAAATTGGCGATCGGGTCATATCATAGTGACACTCAACTCATGTTTACCCTAGAGAACTTGAAAAAATGGTAAATAGGGAAGGAGACATTACAATGATATTTAATTAATGCAACTAGACTAGATTTATTTTCATGTCATTTATTTTCTGCAGTAGATTAGGGTTTTATTTCAAAGTATTTCTTTCCTTGCAAGTAGATCAAAGTTATCTCTTATGTAATAGGGAAATCAATATTTTCCTTTATTACAAAGCTATATTAAGTAAACTACCTTCTTTGAGCTTGCAAAATGGTCTTTGTACACCTTGGTTTGATTCACTGCCTCATAGCAGCTTAGGTAGAACCTTTCTTACTGTGCATATAACACTGTCACCTATTAAGTATGTACAAATCCCATATTGATAAATTAAAGCTGGTAACCTTGGAAGTTGTAAAATTCTTGTTGTAATACCAGAGCTCATCAAGTACCACCAACTCTATAAAAGTGATGAGAATCTTTCTTATTCCTTACAATATTTTCTATCAATGTTGGTCATTTTCCCTTGTTATGAAAAAATGTTCAACATGGCCATAACGACAACTTTCCATATTATTGATGCATTTTGAGAGTATCAAATTAGCTTCCTCACCCATTCTTGCATGGATTCAAAGGAAATATACTTATATTTGATTACATGTGCTAAAAATTAGGAGCCTAGTATTAGTCCCTGGACAATTATTGGTGCAAGAGCTTTTGAGAAAAGGAATATTCTCTTAAGGCCCCATCAACCTTGTGATTTTGGTACTACAAGTTTTTTCTAGGAGGCCAAAACCATCCTTTTCTTTCCTACCTCCCTAGACGAGATGAACTTGAAACTTAATTATCTGATTTTTTCCAAGAATCTTTTAAAAATCCATGCTAAACACATCAATTGCACATAGATGGCTTCCAAGAGAATCTGACAAGAACCATTCAAACTCCTTCAAGCCATCTATCACATCATGTGTTGAGTTTTTTTTTTTGTTTTTTTTTTGTTTTATTATCTCTATCTTGGTGATTAGACACTACCAATCACCTTTTTCTTATATCAATTTGCTTTCAGATGAATTCCTATGTACTTTAATCCTTCATCTATTCCTAGTACTTGAAAAGGGAAGACCCTGGAATATAGAGATTTTTCATTCTTTAAGAGTAAATAATATGGTATTGTTGACTTTTGAACGTTAAGTTTCACGCATGTTGCTTCATAAAAGAGATTGATGATATTTCTAGCATTTTCTACCATCCTTTTAGTTATTTATAAAAGATTAAAATGTTATCAACAAAGTGTAAGTGAGTGATTTGTAATACCATGGGTTCTAATTTAAAGTTTTTAAGGGAGGCTCTACTTTGAGTTTGTTAGTCCCATGAGCTCCCTCCAACTTTGCTCCCCCTACCATGCTAGGTAGTGCAATGACTCTACGGCCCTGCTTGTTAGGATGTGTCTCGACTCTCCCTTTGGTTTGATCCGCTTTCCTCATCAAATCCCTTCCCCATGACTTCTTTTTAGGAGTACTGACCTTCAAGCCTCCTTCTAGCTGGGTGGTCTCCTATGGCCAATCCGACCTCTCACCCTCCCCCTTTCAATCAATAATTTACTTCCTTCAACTCTTTGATTTCCAAGGTCCCAAGTTTTAGAATGCCTCCTCCTCTTTCTTTGTGAAGAAGTTAGATGAAGTTCCCAAAGTCGAAATATTGGCACCTCAGACTCGACTTTGTGCCCTTCAACTAGAAAATTAGGGTGTTGTGGGCTAGTTTATGGGTTTGCAACCCTCCCTAAGATCTATTTGACAATGGATTATGAACAACTATAAGCCATTGATAGAGGGTGAAGTGGCCTTATCCTTCTCCAGGAAATGATTATTCACGTTTTTCTTTGAGAAGAAATCAAAGCAAGACATTTTTTTTGGAGTGGTTCGTACTTCATGGTGGTGAAAGGGCGTTATCTTGATTGTTGGAGCCCTAACTTCAGCCTAGACTGTGCTTTCCCTTATTTGGTCTTAGTCTAGGTCAAACTACCATTCCTTCCCCTCCACTGCTGGAATGATGCCACATTTAGAAAGATCAAGAACGTTATGGGGAAATATGTTGATTGTGCTAAGCGAAAGGATGGATTGTTCTCTTGTACCAGGATCTATGTTGAAGTAGATTTGGAAAATGGCCTCCTTGCAGCGATAAATTTAAATATGGATATTTGGTTTTACATCCAAGAAGTGGACTACGACCAACTCCCATTCAAATGCAAAATCTATCACAATTACAACCATTTTGCCAAGCATTGCCCTAAGAAATGAGAAGATCCAAAGAAGCAAGATGAGTAAGGAGATCAATGGAAACAATAAAAAAGAGGTAGCGACTCCCAGAGGACAAACCCTACCCCACCATAGGCACAAAATCATGGCATGGAAAAGAATCCAGGTCCCTCTTCCCCTTGAAATAACAAGGTGGGAAATGGAACAGGTTCAAGTAGATCAAATGTTAGAGGAAGCTCAGTTAATATGTATGAAGCAATATCTCATGAGTAAGAAGAATGTGAGACTCCATATTAAAATCTTCCATGCATTGAGAAGACCCCTACACCCTCTTGGTGAATCATCAATAGCTAAATCCAAGGAAGAACCAAAGTCATTGACTATTGAATCCTCAGGGCCTTAAGACGACTTCCTATTTCCAAGAGAAGGTGTTCTCAATGTTCCCTTCACTAGCTCAACAGAAGAAAAGTTAGAAGTAGATAAGGCTCATGAAATAGAATGAAGATCTGGTAGAGTGTAGTGGTTAATCTAGGGTGCTAGATTAGACTATATTTAATATCAACCAAGGTAGGTAAACTTAGAGGCATGTGTCTAAAGTCTATAGACCTAAAAGGATCTCATCTACCTAACTAAGTGTCTATTGTGACAGGCTACAACACTCCTTTACAGGAGGTTAAATATGTTTCCTCTCACACCTTAACACTCAGATCATCTAATCTAATTAACTGTTCTAAAGAAACAACGTGTTACTAGTCTGAGTTTTCAACCCTCTTATAAGGATATCATTCACAAAAGCTCTTTCCAGCTAACACACTAAGCATTCATGAAAACCAAAAACTATTTTAAGCACATTAAAACTCAGATGCATGAAAACAGAGTCCACAGAGATACTTCGAAATTCAATGGTCGATCAAATCTTTTACAAGATATTGTTCAATAATCTAGCAATCGAATTCTCAAGCTATCACCATGAATAATACTTGAAAGAACTTCTAATCGAATCAATAAACTCACAGGCAAGAAAATAACATTAAACGCTATTCAACACTATTCAGATTCGAAAACGCTATGGAAATGAAAATAAAAGTATACCAATCTCCACGTAGGGCCCGTCCACGCTTCAATGGCACACTTAGGAAACTTCAAGTGATGAAAACTTTAACGCATAAGCACTGTAATGGTAAAACGATGCTTGTAATTAAGTTATGGAAATCAAATCACATGCAAGAGCAATGTTTTGGAAACAATACACAAGAACGACAACGTTCTAGACAATACAGTACACAGTCCTTTTATCTGCTTGTCTCCTCTCCTTGTTCACTAACTTTCCCTTCTAGTCTATAATCGAATGCACATACATTATCATGAAGATGTTTCTGCTTTTACAAAAAAGGTGATTTTTGTCTTTTCTAATATTAACTGATTTCCAAAGCAAAACGAAATCAGTTTAGGTAACTCTGGCTTTTTAGTGCTTTTGTGACCAAAAAGGCTGGGTTTGACCAGCATTGACCATGTATCCAAGAGCTTTAGATTCGCTGTTGAATAGATCTTTCACCATGTATGTACATCCCAGATGACATTCCTATCCTTTGTTTTGATTTTCCTGCCATGCCACGTGTCACATCATAAACCATTTACAGGAAGTCATGACATCCTGTAATTTTGTTGAAAATTTCTAATTTTTAACATAAAAATTCACAAATTAAATTTAATGTAAAATAACAACTATAATGCTTTGATTAATCAATTTCAATGGACTATGAGGGGTTTATGGGAGAAAATGATAGACAAATGATGGACTTCTAGAAGAAAAGGATGACAATGAAACGGTACCAGCATCTCCCCCAAGCTCAATGATTTAGCACGTCCTCATGCTAATCCTGATGTGCTCCCTTTATACTTTGTTCCTGCTTATGTCTCTGCCGCTTGTAGCAATGCATCTATATTCTTCTGAGCTTGGGAATTCTTCTGAACGTGGAGCTCATGTTTCATATTCTTGTATTTTTCTTTGAGAGCTTTCTTTTGAGTATACCATTTGGTTGCCCATTTGCAAATGTCGGTTTGTTCAATCTTAAGTTCTTTGATTTGCTCCTTCAGCTTCTCATTTTTCTGCTGAGTCTTCTTGCTCTGAGCTATCAACATTTCATTGTCCTTCTTGATGACCTTCTCTAGCTTGTTTGCCTCTATCAATTCCTCTTTTAGCTTTTCAATTTGTTTCTCTAACCTTCTTTGTTTCTTGTTTGCAGGTGTTGGCTCTTTCCCTTGTCCATTGTTACTCTCGACTTCCACTTCTGCTTCCGATCCTGGCTGTGAATGGGCACTGCTCTCAATGTCCATTGGTGCATTTGCATTTGACTCTGGTTGATCATCTTGCGTTTGGTTCTTTTGTATTCTCCTTGATCTTCTTGTATAAGCAGTGAATATTTTGTCTTGCTCAATTTTCTGGGCAGCTTCTTGCCTCATCCTTCTTGTCCTTACACTACTGCTGTGTGGAGGAACATTGCTTGACTTGTGCTCAGGGATTTCCTCATCAATATCAAGCATAAACTCTGTGCGCTCTTGCTGTTCCTGTTCATCTTCTCCATCTTTAATTTGATTAGCAACCAAAAATTCTTTCCATGTTTTTCCCCTCCTCTGCACTTCAAATTCAATTAGAATTTTAATCAACCCAAAATGCTACAAACTTTTATCTTCACTACCCTTTTGTTTCTGAGTAGTTTTTGACATCTTAGTCAAACTCTGTAAGAGGAAATAGGGTAGACTGATGGTGCATTGCCCTTTTAAGTGCAACATGAGTTTGATGTGATATAGATATACTATGTTGTAACGACCTTCACATGTAACAAATTTTTGAATAATGTACACCATTTCATCCCATGGGTGCATTAGCTAGCTTCTAGGGACACCTTTTTTCCAGTTGACAGAGGAAACCCTTGACCTAGACATAAACTAAGTCCATGATTTTTCCTTAAATTGTTTTGTTTTGAAATATTTTTCTCCTTCTGGACTGATTCCCAAGGTTTGTGTTATGGTATCCTACGAAATTCTAAAAGAGAAGTTTCCTATTAATGCTTTCTCTCCATTGATTGTGAATGCAAACTGCTTGGTCACTTCTTCATTGTTCCCATTAAATTTCTCTAGGAAGGATAACCATTGCTTTTCCCTTAAAATCGTAATACAGTCATCATGATATTGGGAACTATCAAATGTCTCACGCTCTGCTCTATTGGTCATTTTGAAAAAGAAATTTCCGTTCTAACCCTTTTTGTTTATGCTCAACAATTCAACAAGGGTCTCTCAATTTGTTACCTCTGTTCTGCGCTCCACTTAACCGACCTGGTAGCACCCTCGGTTCTCGGGGTCTCCTTCTTCAATTGCTTGGCAGCGACCAGATTAATGTCCTCGGATTATGGGCGGAGGTAGAAACTCGTGGTGAGCCTATTTGCTATGCTCTCTCTTTGTAGCGCCTGTTGTCTTGGCCTTCTTTGAAATCATAGAGTTTGAATCACTAATATGGTAACGCCCTTTACGAACTGAGAGTTTTATGAAATGAAACTTAACAACCGACCTTTCCCAAATTACTATAATGATAATGCAAAGCGCATTCACATCATAAAGACAGAGGAGCTGTACTGGTTTGCATAGGTACAATCATGAGAACGCCATATACATATAAGGAGAGCTAGAGTGATGATAACGGATATATGTTGCATGAGTCGACTTGGGTCAAACAATTGTTTTATAACTTGGCCGATTCAAAAATGAATGAAATCATTGAACACTTGTCGTTCCAACGATTCACCACTTGTCCATTACTTGTTGGTGCTTGGCTGATTGGAAAGATGATGGATCGATGACAAGGTTTGATGGCCGATTCAAAAATGAGGAGTTAATGACAAGGTTTGAAGGGTGGTGTAGGAAAAGATTTAAAAAATCGTAGGAGGAATATGGCAATAGGCTAAAGCATGTTGGGAAATGATAGCAGAGTTGAGTAGTTAGGAATGTTACAAGGGTGATGGGTATAGGGGTGTTTGAAAGTGATAAAAAGCAATCATAATCATCATATTTAACACTAAAATAATTCAGGAATTTTAAATGTTAAAAATAAAAATTACAACAATACATTACACTTGTTGGTTGACCAAAAGTTGTGTTGGCATGCACAGGTAGGAATGGTCTTCATTGTCCAAATATGACTAATCTTCACTGTCCATAACAGGTCCCTTTTGAGATGAAATTGGATATAACAGGTCCCTCTGAAATCTGAAGAATTATGTTTGTGCAGCTTCTTTGAAATCTGAAGAACTATGTGTGTGCAACTTCCTTGATCTTTGGTGTTGATGTAGCCTTGATGATAAGCAACCTTTGAAACTCTGTTGAAACTTTGTTGAAGTAGCCTCATGTATCTTGAATGCAGTCTTTAACAGGTCCCTTTGATATTTGTTGAACAGGTCCCTCTAATATTGGTACTGGTAACATAGTCTTCTGAACAGGTCCCACTGCATATTGCTCTGAACAGGTCCCTCTGATTAGAACAAAAACAAAAACAACTCCTTTATTGAAATACTGAAGTACTCAAACAAATTCTTTGAAGATTTACAAATGAGGAGATGAGATAAGGAAAACAAAATGTTGATGCTTCTCCCCCACTAAAGCTTTGACTTGTCCTCAAGTCATTATTGAAGCGATGAACCAAACAGTAAACAAACAGAACAAGGAATTCTTACCAGCCAAAAGAATGGTTTTCAAGTAATAATTCGGGGTTAGAGTGTGCCAGAGTTTGGTTTTCACATCTAAACCATTATTATTTATTATTATTATTTTTTGTTTTTTGTTTTGTATTATCTATATATATATAAATGAAATGAAATGAACTAAGGTAGAGAAATCACAGCTGAAGGCTGCAATATCTCATCCTCCCTTTGCTGAGATACAGTTTGAACAAAATCCTCCTTGCTGATGGGCTTATGATAGAGTTTCAACCTATGGCCATTGACAAGAAAGGGGTTGCCTTCTCCATCAATAGTAGTAAGCTTGACTGATCCATTTTCATAAACTTGAACTATTTCATATGGGCCCATCCAATGTGTGGTAAATTTGGCTTTATGATCTCTGAATTTAGAGTCAAAGAGTAAAGCCCAGACTCCTTCTTTGAATTGTTTCTTTTTGATGTGTGCATCATGCCGCTGCTTCCTTTGTTTATGCATTAGGAGTGTTGTCTCCTCTGCTTGTTGCCTCATTTCATCCATCTGGTTCAATTGCTCCATTCTCTCTTGTTGGGCTTCATTGAGATCAATTCCTAAATCTGCAGCCATCTTATAAGTATGTATTTGAAATTCAATAGGAAGCATTACCTCTTTGCCATACACCAACTGATATGGTGTAAATCCTGTAGTGTTCTTCCATGTGATTCTATAAGCCCAGAGTGCATCTTTGAGCTTCTCTTCCCAATTCTTTCTGTTCATGGCTACGGTTTTAGTGATAATTCCTTCCAATGTTTTATTTGTGGATTCCACCTGGCCATTGGCCTGTGGATGGTAAGGTGTACTTTTCTTGTGCTTGATTTGATATTTTTTCTGTGATGTCTGTAACTAGCTTTGAAGTAAACTGAGTACCTTGATCTGTCACTATCTCCCTTGGTACTCCATACCTTACAAAAAATTCTTCAAAAAGGAAGTTTACCACTGTTTGTTTAGTTGCCCGGACTAGTGCTTTGGCTTCAGCCCATTTTGTCACGTAATCAGTACATACTAGGATGTACTTTTTGCCTTTGGAAGTTGGATTGATGGGTCCTATGAAATCTAGAGTCCAATTTTCAAATGGCTCTAAGTGTGCTTGAGGCTGAAGTGGCATTTCATCTGTAGCTGTTGGCCTACCCATTCTTTGACAACTATCACAACTTTTCACATACTTCTTGGAATCCTTAAAAATAGATGGCCAGTAGTATCCAAGACTGAGAATCTTGAATGCTGTTCTTTTGGCTGCAAAATGCCTACCACACGGTTCATCATGGCAAGATTTTAAAATATCAATTATTTCATCATTTCTTACACATCGTCTAATAATCATATCATAACCAGTGTAAAAAAAATCTCCATTAACCCATGAGTATCTAGCACTTTGTTTGATCAGCCTCTTCTTTTCCTTTGGAGTAAAATATGGACGTGTTCTTCCTGTGGACAAATAGTTGGCCAAGTCAGCATACCAAGGATTCACTATTGAGATTGCAAATAAATTTTCATCTGGAAAAGAATCTTCAACCCGAACAACCTCACCTGGATTTTGCAGTCTAGAAAGAAAATATGCCACCTGATTCTCCTTACCTGGTCTATCTAACACTATGATATTAAATTCCTGTAATAATAACATCCATCTGGTAACTCTGCGATTAGTTACTGGTATTCATTAAATACTTAATGACAGAATGGTCAGTATGTACAAAAACCTCATAGCATGTATGATTGCAAGCATTTCTTTTTTAGTGACTGTGTAGTTTAATTTTGCAGGTGTTAGATTTTTACTAATGAAATAGATGGCATAATGGAAAGACTCCTCTTTTTGGCATAATGAGGCACCTACTGCAGTATCAGATGCATCTGTAAAGATGTGAAATGGTAGGTTCCAGTTAGGTCCTTTTAAGACTGGTGTGGTTGATAACTTTTCTTTGAGTGTTTCAAAAGGTTGTTGACAATTCTCATTCCAGTTGAAAGGTGTGTCTTTTGCTAGAAGCTTAAACAAAGGTAAAACTATTTTACTAAAATGTTCAATAAACCTTTTGTAATAGCTTGCATACCCAAGAAAACTTCTTACCTCTTTTTGAGTCTTTGGAATTGGCAAATTGACAATGATCTGGATTTTTGATGGATCAACTTTTTAAAATGGCCTTGTTAGAAGAAATATAGTGTCCTAATACTATCTTCATTTACATCATAAAACACTTTTCATTGCCCAGGGATAGATTAGCTTCAATACATCCTCTTCAACTTTTCAGATTCTCCTAATGCATGCTCAAAATGAATTAGCCAATACTGAAAAAATCATCCATGTAAACTTCAACACAAATCATGAACTAAATCAGGCAAAATAGCTTAATACAGTCTCTAAAATGTAGCTGGGCACTTGGACAAAGTCCAAATGGTAAAACATTATAAGCATAAGTGCCCTAGGGACAAGTAAAGTGGTTTTTGTCTTGGTCTCTAAAAGGCTAATCCTGATCTTGTATAAGCCCTGAAACCATCAAGAAAAGAGAATGATGAATTTCCCAGCTTAATGTGTCTAGCACTTGGTCAATAAATGGTAGTGGGAAATAATCTTTGAGGGTTGCTTTGTTCAATTGTCTGTAATCAACAAAAATCCTCCACTTGCCATTTTTCTTGGGCACTACTACCAATGGGGATACCCACTGATAGTCAGAGATAGGATAGATAAAATTGACTTTCAACAATTTTTGTAATTCCTCTCTAACAATATCCTGAAGCATGGGATTCATTCGTCTCTGCGGTTGCCTCACTGGTTTGATATTACTATTCGTATAAATGTGGTGAGTGCATGTTTCAGGGTGAATTCCGTGCATATCGGTGTAGTCCCAAGCAAATGCTTTCTGGTATTTTCTCAATAATTGTATCAATTTTTCCTCTTGAGATGAGTCTAGGTGAGTACTAATATTCAAAGTTTTTCCTGGACTAATCTCTATGGTCTTGCTCTGTGTATTTGTGATAGATTGAATAGGAAAAATGTTCTGAAATGTTGTTTGCAAGGAATTAATGGTGCATGTTTCTTGAAAATTTTGTGCCAAAAGTTCATCTGCAGCATGGTATTGGTCATTTCTCAATTCTTCGGAAATATCAGGTTGAAAAAGGAACAATTCTACCAAATCATCATTATTTTGTTCTTGAAAATCATAGATTTGGTTGATGCTGAAAACAGATTGGACTTTTGCCTTATCATTGTATTTATCATCAAGCCATAAATTGTGTGTTACTGCTGGTGATTGTGCTAATGGGTAAAGAGTGAGTTGTTTTCTTTCAGTTCCTCGTGAAATGATCATATTACCCGATCTACATCCTATGAATGCATCAGCAGTTGCTAACCATGGTCTACCAAGGATGATAGGGTGTCCTCCTAAATTGGATTTTGGTTGAAGAACTAAAAAGTCCACTGGATACTCCCAAGAGTAGTGAAACAATTATGTCCTCCAAAATCCCTTAAGGAATCATTTTAGACCTATCAGCAAGTTCTAGAATAATTGTTGTGTGTTGCAAGTTTGTGAGCTGTAGTGTTTTCATTGTTTCAAGAGTCATCACATTTATTGCGGCCCCAAGGTCAATTAAGGTGTTTGGAATATGTATGTTGTTAATGATTTTAGTGACTCTGGGAATACCAAGATCAACATAATTTTCCATTGAAATGGTGTTTGTCATAAGACCAACTAAATGTCCAATAACATGAATAGTTTGTGGATCAACTCTTTTCCTGGTAGGCTTCTTGAGGCACAATTCTTTGATGGCTTTAGTATATATGGAAATGTCTTTTATGGCTTGTAGTAGTGGAATTTTTATATAGACATTCTTTAGCTCATCTAAAACATCAAACTGTGGTATAGACATGGGAAGTTTTGTTTGGACCAATCTGTCTGGAAAAGGTGGTAGATGCAACAGTTGCATTTGTTTATATTTTATGTCATCATTTTGTTTCCTTTGAGTAGGAGTTTCATTTTCATTTTCTTTGTTTTCTTCTTGTTTATCAGCTGTTGGAGATTCTTTTTGAAGTACCTTACCAGACCTTAAGTTGATATTTTGCAAAGGTAATGTGGGATATGATGGTCCCTCATCTACATTATAAGCTGGTCTCTCTGCTCTGTTATTTGGATTTGGTATAGGTTGAGCAGGGATTTGAGTAGGTCTAGGAGGTTGTTGGTTAGATGGAAGTTGTAATTGTGGTGGATTTATTGGTGGAGGAGCAGGCAATTCTTGTTGAGTGGGTTGGGGTTGATAAACAACTCGCTGTTGAGGGTATTGCTGATATGTTTGAGGATATGGCTGATGATATTGTTGATATGGCTACAAATATGGTTGGTATGGTTGCGAATATGGTTGATATTGTTGAGAGTATTGCTGAGATGGTCTCCATTGTTGTTGTGGGTAATTTTGGTGCTGCCATGGCATGGGTACATTCCACGAATTCTGAGCATACATCTGATCTTATGCAGGAAATTGCAAATTCTGGTTTGGAAACATACCTTGAGGTGGAGGTCTTGGTTGCCATGGTCTCTTTGCACCCATGAAATACACATTCTCCATATCTGTGTTAGCTGCCACATTACAATTATGAAAAATCTTGACTTTAGAGCAATGAAATATATCATGATTTTCAGTACAAAAGGCACAAACTTGAATGTTTTATAATGGGCAGTCTTTTAAGGCATGTTTCTTCTGGCATTTTGGACAAAAGACAACCATTATTTGATCTTCCTCTTCTTGTCTTTTCTTGGCTTTGAGAGTGTCAATTTGAGTTCCTAAGGTACTTAATAGATATGTTTTGAATTCTTCTAACAAATTGCCTATTTCAACTCTTGTGATACTTGATGAAGCAGATTTTGTGGCTTTGGATGATATGGCTCTTTTTCCAATTTTGGCTTTTCTCCTAGAATACTTTTCACATAAATCAGCAATTTCTTTGAAAGGTCAGGTGGAAATATCACCTTTTCCCATCAAATTAAGATCATCTAAGTATTCCTCTCGAATGCCCTTCAAAAATATTGTTCGAATGAGATCAAGGGTCATGGATCGATGTTTTGATTTTTGTAAATTGTAAGCAAATTGTTCCAAGTACTCCTCTAGATTTTCATCGTCTTGTTGATTCATCCTAAAGATATCATCTTTAGAATGTTTCGATCTATAATAAGGTTGGTATTTCTTGAGGAATATTCTTCTCATGCCATCCCAATCAGTTATTGCATGTTCACCAAGTCCCATGAACCATCTTAGTGCTGATGCTTTTAATGTTGATGGGAAGAGTCTAAGCCTATGGGCGTCATCTGTGTAACCATATGTTCGACATACAATGTCAAACTAAAACAAGAATGAATTTGGATCTTCTGAAGCCATGCCATAAAAGTTTGGTAACACAGAAGGAGGTATGTTTTTCATTTTTATTTCCTCATCATGATTGTCTTCTGGTTCTTGAATAGAAAATTTAAAGGTTGACTCTTCCTCCTCTCTTTGATCTTGTTGTTGTTCAGGAGTGGGTCTTCTTGCTAATCCTTCTCCTTCCTCAGCCATTTTGATAGATTCCTCTGGTGATTTAATTGCTTGTTCAGTGTCACGTGTTCCAAGGAGAAGTTGTTCTAAAGATTGTTGAGTTATTTTTCTACTTTCTCTTTTTGTAGAGGATTCAGGGAGATGTTTCTTCTGTGATTCGTGTGCCAATAGGATTTGTCTCTCAATAAGTGTAAGTCGTTGCCCTGATTTGTGTTTATCCTCTAATTTTTGTATGGTGACTTTCTCAGCTAGTGTTGTGTGTTCAATTTTTCCTAAAGGGTCTGCTCCTGGTGGTAGGTTAGTTTTTGGATGGGGGTTTTTTTTATGAATCTACCTTTATTATATCTAGGTCTATGCATAAGCAACATGACTTCTAAAATGACAATTAAAATCAAATCTATGTTTTGTTTTTGTTTATTTTAATTTTTTAGGATTTTTTATTTTATTTATTTATGTATTTTTATTTTTTTTCGAAATCCTCTAACTGCGCCTCCCCGGCAACGGCGCCAAAATGTAGTGGCCAATCTAGGGTGCTAGATTAGACTAGATTTAATATCAACCAAGGTAGGCAAACTTAGAGGCATGTGTCTAAAGTCTATATACCTAAAAGGATCTCATCTACCTAACTAAGTGTCTATTGTGACAGGCTACAACACTCTACAGGAGATTGAAATATGTTTCCTCTCATACCTTAACACTCAGATTATCTAATCTAATTAACTGTTCTAAAGAAACAACGTGTTACTAGTCTGAGTTTTCAACCCTCTTACAAGGATGTCATTCACAAAAGCTCTTTCCAGCTAACACACTAAGCATTCATGAAAACCAAAAACTCTTTTAAGCACATTAAAACTTAGATGCATGAAAACAGAGTCCACAGAGATACTTCGAAATTCAATGGTCGATCAAATCTTTTACAAGATATTGTTCAATAATCTAGCAATCAAATTCTCAAGCTATCACCATGAATAATACTTGCAAGAACTTCTAATCGAATCAATAAACTCACAGGCAAGAAAATAACATTAAATGCTATTCAACACTATTCAGATTAAAAAACGCTATGGAAATGAAAATAAAAGTATACCAATCTCCACGTGGGGCCCGTCCACGCTTCAATGGCACACTTAGGAAACTTCAAGTGATGAAAACATTAACGCATAAGCACTAAAATGGTAAAACGATGCTTGTAATTAAGTTCTGGAAATCAAATCACATGCAAGAGCAATGTTCTGGAAACAATACACAATAACAACAACGTTCTGGACAATACAATACATAGTCCTTTTATCTGCTTGTCTCTTCTCCTCGTTCACTAACTTTCCCTTCTAGTATATAATCGAATGCACATACATTATCATGCAGATGTTTCTGCTTTTACAAAAAAGGTGATTTTTGTCTTTTCTAATCTTAACTGATTTCCAAAGCAAAACGAAATCAGTTTAGGTAACTCTGGCTTTTTACTGCTTTTGTGACCAAAAAGGTTGGGTTTGACCAGCATTGACCATGTATCTAGGAGCTTTAGATTCGTTGTTGGATAGATCTTTCACCATGTATGTACATCCTAGATCACGTTCCTATCCTTTGTTTTGATTTTCCTGCCATGCCACGTGTCACATCATAAACCATTTACAGGAAGTCATGACATCCTGTAATTTTGTTGAAAATTTCTAATTTTTAACATAAAAATTCACAAATTAAATTTAATGTAAAATAACAACTATAATGCTTTGATTAATCAATTTCAATGGACTATGAGGGGTTTAAGGGGGAAAATGATAGACAAATGATGGATTTCTAGAAGAAAAGGATGGCAATGAAATGGTACCAACATAGAGTAGGGTGGAAAACCAATAGATAAATCCGCATTGAACAAATAGAAAAAGTAAAATAATTGGGTCATTGGGCTACCCTCAAGAGTATCCATATGGGAGATCAAGGTAGAAAAGGAAATAAGAAATCAGCTGGAGCGACCTCTTGTAAGGGGGGCCACCCAAACCAAAAGTAAGTAATGATAATTTTTTCCTAGAACTACAAGGGCTTAGGATCTGAAAAAGGAGATCTGAAGCCCGATCCCTCATAAAAAAGGAAAAGCCCTATGTAGTCATTCTTCAGGAAATTAAATTTGAAGACAATGAAATGTGGGATCACCACTTCCAAGTCTGGAATAAAAGCATAATCTCTTCAGTAAGAGCTCGAGGGGCATTTGGAGGTCTTTGCACCCTTTGGGACCAGTCTCAAGCACATCTTCTACACTCCTCCAATATTTTCCATTGGCTAAAAACCACATTTCGTAACTTATCTTCTAACTAGGTATGCATAGTAGTCAAAATTCACATGCCTGTGAAGTCTAGAGAGATATAGGAATGCTAGGATTCTCTTCATTCTCTAGTGGATTCGATATATGGAACCTATGGAATCTTCAGAGGTGACTTCGATACTACTCTTCATTGTTGGGAGAAGAGAAGAGGGTCAATTATTAGAGACTTGTTTCCAGAACAAATGGAATATTTCATCTCATATGCTTATGTGATGGATATTAAACCAATGGGACTAAAGTACACCTGGAGCAATAGAAGGGTCGACCCCAACCACATAACAACTATATTAGACCTCTTCCTTGTCTCTGATGACCTTTTTTGATGTAACTTCTTGGCCAAATCCTATATCTTACCCTGGAATGGCTTAGATCACTGCCCCATCTGCCTGGACCTTTCCCTCCTATTAACTACAACTCCTTCCTCTTTAAATTCAACCTGATCTGGAATCAAAACCCTGACTTCCATGAAGTAGGAGCACAATCATGGCGTTCTAGGGTGGAAGGAAGCTCCATTCAAATATGGGAGGTGAATATCAAAAGCTTAAAATCTCACATTAAAACTCGGGTTAAATCCTCTAGGCAAGGTGGCTAGGCTCCCATCCATGGAGACTAATCCTATTTCTATATAATCCTTGTCACAACACAAAATTCCATTTCACAAATATCATTCCCTCTTGAAAAATGAAGAAAAACATTGGTGCCTCAAATCCCATAGTTTTTGGCTCTAGGGAGGAGATCAAAACACTAAATTCTTCCACAAACAAGAAAAAAAATAGCGATAGGCAACTAAATATTCAAGAGATTGAAGTGAATGGCACCAAGATAAAGGAATTGCAACAAATAAAAGAAGTAGCGATTTCATTTTTCAAAAACCTCTATGCCCATCAAGTCCACAACTCAGAGGTGGCCTAGACTTATATGTTGGAGGGTAGATCCCTTGTTATCAATGAGGAAATGAATTGAAGTCTCATGCTCCTTCCATGTGAAGATGAGATCCAAGATCTGTATTTTCTTTTCATGTGGATAAAGCACCTGGTCTGAATGACTTCATGACTATTTTTTATCACAAATCCTAGGACATCATAAAATAGACTTCTACAGAATGATAGGCTACTCTCTAAAGAACATTCACACGGGAGGAGTAAATTTTTTTTCATTTTTGGCCTTAATCCCCAAGGGAAAAAAACCCCTCTTCTTTTCATATATTTCAACCCATCTCCCTATTCAATGTTTCCTATAAAGTGATATCCAAAATCCTAGTAGATAGGTTAAAGCAACTCCTTCTAGGAATCATGTTAGAAAATAAAGGAGTACATGAGGTTGTTTTCTGCAGTAGAGAAAGTGGAGATAAGGGAATGACCAACAAGTTAGACATCGTGAATGATTTTGACTGTGTCAGCCATAGATTTCTCTTCAAAAGTCTGAGCAAAATGGGCTTCAATAGTTCTTTCATCCAGTGTATTTCACTTTGCATCAACTCTCCTTGGGTTGCTCCTATGATTAATGGGAGGGCCACTAAATTCTTCTAGGCTTCTAAGGACCTTCGACAAGGTTGTCCTTTGTCTCCCTTATTGTACATCTTAGTAGCATATTCGTTGAGGATAAGATTAAAGCATTAACACACCATCAGAAGACTCCATGGTCTATGTTTTGCTTCTTAAACCAAAAGTGTGAGCAATGCTCAATTCGCAGATGATACCATTTTACTAGGAAGATCCTTGATGAATATAGAAAGTTGATTCAAATAAGTCATCAATCTTGGAAGCTATAATCGGTGTAACCAATTCATCTAAATAAAAAAAAGAAAAATTCATAGAACATATAAACATACTTGCATCTCTAAATTGGAGCAATATTTGGTTTCAATGTCATAGAGGGCTCATTTTTTTTTAAGTATCTAGGAATACCAATTAGCTACAAATCACTCTCCTCTCAAGCCTGACAATCTATTCTTGATAAGGTAAAAAAGAAACTAGATTCATGGAGGGCCAGATGACTCACTTGCAGGAAGAATTGTTCTTATTAAATCGTTCTTGTCAGTTATTCCCATTATCATTTTTCGGCCTTGCTATCCCCTCTCTTCATCCAGCAAAATATTAGGAATATATTTTCAAATTCCTTTTGGAGGGAGTAAAAAAAATACAACCAAAAGGTTCCATTTGATAAATTAGAGTAGAATTTGTGCCCCCAAAGAGCATGTTGGATTGAGGATCAGAGATCCAACTATTATGAACCAGGTGATGGGTGCAAATCTAACTTAGAAAAGGAAGCCTGGAGGGTCATAGTTCTTGCTAGAAAGTGAAAACAATCGATCAAATAAGGTCAGGGCTACCCTCCTCACCCTTTCTCTATAATCTGGAAGTTGGTTGCAACATCAAATGATCTTATCTCAAATCACTGCCCAATTCGCCCCATCCACCTGGATATTTCCCCTCATATTAAATACAACCCCATCCACTTCAGATTCAACTTGATCTGGGATCAAAACCCTGATTTCTGTGAAGTAGTAACCCAGTCTTGGTGTTGTAGGGTGGAAGGTAGCCCCATTCGAATATGGGAGGCCAAAATCAAAAGATTGAAGTCCCACATTAAAGCCTGGGTGAAATCCTCCAGTTAAGCTCTAGCTAGGTCCCTATCCATGAAAAATAAAAAACCATTACAGTAATTCAATCCTCCATGGAGACTGATCCTATTTATGAAGAATCCTTGTCAGAAGACAAGCTCCTGTTTGACAAATATCATTCCCTCTTGAAAAATGAAGACAAACAGTGGCGCCTCAAATCCCATAGTTTGTGGCTTTAGGGAGGAGACCGAAACACTAAATTCTTCCACGAAAAAGTAAAGAATAGGGAGAGGCAACTAAATATCCAGGAGATTGAGTTGCATGGCACCAGGATAAAGGAATCCCAACAAATAAAAGAAGCAGCGATTGCATTTTTCAAAAACCTCTATGCCCATCAGGTCCACAACTTAAATGAGGTTGAGACCTATATGTTGGAGCATACACCCCTTGTTATCAATGATGAAATGAATTGAAGTCTCATGCTACTTCCATTTGAAGATGAGATCCAAAAGAACTATCTTTCTTTTCACCTGGATAAAGAACCTAGCCTGGATGGCTTCTCAACAATTTTTTTTTATCACAAATACTAGGACATCATAAAAAAAGTCTTATGCAGAATGATAGGCTACTCTCTAAAGAACAAGTGCATGGGAGGAGGAATAAATTTGTTGTTTTTGGCCTTAATCCCCAAAGAAAACAACCCCTATTCTTTTCATAGACTTTGACCCATCTCCTTGTGCAATGTCTCCTATAAAGTGATATTCAAAATCCTAGTAGATAGGTTAAAGAAACTCCTTCTAGGAATCATATCAGAAAATCAAGGAGGATTTGTCCTGGGCAGTCAAATATTTGATAACAAAATCCTGGTACAAAAGGAAATTTTCTATAGAAGAGAAAGCGAATACAAGAGAATGGACATAAAGTTGGACATGTCAAATGCTTTCGATCATGTCGACTATATATTTCTTTTCAAAATTTTGAGTAGAATGGGCTTCAATAGTTCTTTCATCTAGTGGATTTCACTTTGCATGAACTCGCCTTGGGTTGCTCCTCTGATTAATGGGAGGGCCACTGAATTCTTCTAGGCTTCTAAGGGCCTTCGACAAGCTTGTCTCTTGCCTACCTCCCTATACATCTTAGTAGCAGATTCACTTAGCATAAGATTATAACATGAACACACCATCATACCATTCCCTAGCTTGTGTTTCACTTCAACCAAAAGTGTGAACCATGCTCAATTAGAAAATGACACCATTTTGCTAGGAGGAGCCTCATTGACTATAGAAAGATGTTTCAAAAAAGTCATCGACAAATTCTTAAAGCCATAGGGGAGCTAACCAATTCACCAAATCATAAAACTTTTCATGGAACATATCAACCAGTCCACGTCTCCAAATTGGAGCAATCTTTGGTTTCAATGTCATAGAGGGTTGGAAAAAAGTTAAGTGTCTAAAAATCCGAATTAGCTACAAATCACTCTCCTCTCAATATTCGAAATATGTTCTTAATAAGGACAAAAGGAAACTAGAGTTGTTGGTGGCAAAATGGCTAACTATTGCAAGAATAAGTGTTATTAAATCAGTCTTGTCAGCTATTCCCATAAATAAATTTCCAGCCTCTGTAGCCCTTCTCTTCATCCAACAAACTCTTGGGAATATCATTTTAAAATTCATTTGGGAAGGGAGTAAACAAAACATAACAAAAAGTTCTATTTGATAAAATAGACTACAGTCGATGCCCCCAAAGAGCATGGTGGATTGGGGATCAAAGATCTGGCTCTCGTGAACCGGGAAATGGGTGCAAAGCTAGCTTGGAAACTCAGAATAGAAAATAAATCATGGTGGGTCAAATTTCTTGCTAGAAAGTATGAAAAAATGATCAGATAAGGTTAATGTTAGCCTCCTTGCCTCTCTTCTCCAATCTGGAAGCTGATTGCAACATCAAGTGATCTCATCTCAAATAACCTCAGTTGGACTCTTGGAAACAGATCTTCTATTCAATTATGGTCAAATATTATTCTCAATTGTCCCCATCTTATCAGATCTAAAGAAATCCATCCCCTCCATCATTTCACCCAAGTATAGATGCTGACATACATCTCTAAATGGAGGGGGGATGGATCATGGGAAGGCCAACATCTACAGAATGTCCCCCCAAATCTCAAGCACCTGAGGATATCCTCAAAGTTAGTCTATCGGGTTATGCTTCATTAAATCGATCGAAGAGCAACAAACTAGGTTGGCAAGCTCACTCATATATGGTAAAGGTTGAGTACGAAGATCCTCCATGTGGTAAAAGCTTTGGGTCAACAATGCCAATCCAAAAGTAAGTACGTTCTGCTAGATCCTCCTTCATAAAAATATTTTGACTGCAGAAAATCTTAGGTAGAGAGGTATATACGAACCCTCATGATGTCCTCTATGTAAGCTTTAAGAAGAGACCATTCTCCATCTCTTCTTGTTTTTTCCTTTCTCTTCTCAAGTTTGGAGCTTGGACTCTGCCCCTCTATTACCTAGGATAAGAAAGCCCTCTGTCATTCTAGATTTCATAAAGGGATGGACTAAGAAATACCACAAGTCATTTGAAGAGAATTTAGGCCTGAAATGGATTTGGACCTCACTCCCAAAATTTATATGTTGGAAAATTTGGCTATCAAGAAACATTGCAATTTTTAAAGATGTTTATTATTCCACCCACGTCAAAACTTTAAAGGTGTTGTCTCTATGTCTAGAATTTAACAATATAAAGCTTAAGGAAATAGACTTATCTTTGGATGCAAAAGAACATCGATGGGTCCCATTAATAGGTATATTTTGAGGCCCATTGCGCTATCCTCTAACCCTTGAAAATCTTAATTTTTCACATTAATTTGCATTTTTAACCTTAATATGCCTAGTAGGGAGACTAAAGGGTGCTTATCGTATTTCATGGCCTATTGTGATTAATATGCAGGAAAAAGGAGCATTTTTGGAGATATTTACTATGCAGGGGCTGGTTGGAGACATCTAGAGATAATATAGGGGGGCTTGGCTTATCCATTGCGTTAACTCCCTAACTCGACTTTAGATCAAAGATTCCTCACCAACATCTCGAATTCATTAGCAGTCGAGGAACTTAAGTGCGTGTTAAGATCCAAGGGAACTAGATCCACCAATCTCGATATTTTGGAGGGAATCAATCATGTTTTCAAAGGAGCTGGCCCTCAACTACTTTTTGTATAAATAAACCACCCAAAAGGCTCATTAGGATTCAAATCTTTGTTACAAATAGGAGTAGCTACTGAGAGCCTAGTGCTTGGCATTGTTATTCTCATCCTTCATATGATGTATGTGACTCTTATTTTTTGTTAATGAGAAGTTCACTATTGGTATGCATTTGAGTTAGTTTGGAGGGATAAAACCATTGGGTTTGGTCCCAACCCATAGGTACTAGTCCCTCTCTTGTATTTATTCCTTGTTCTTGTCAAGTCATTAGAATTTCTTTTTGTTTCAATAGGTATTATATCATAAAAACTTGTAGTTGCATGTTTTCATATCACCTCTCTTGTGGGAAGAGTGATTGCAAGATCTACAATAACAACCCAAAAATATGTGTTTGTGATTTCTTTGAAATTGTTAATTATTAGACTATCATAATCCTGCATGTTTAGTTTCTACAACTTAGAAGTTAGAAACATTGGTTTGGCAATTTGAGTTGTGTTGTAGGATAGAGTAGATTTTAATAAAATTCAACTCATCCTTTCCATGTTAATTTACTTTGTTGTAATAGTGATTATTTGATGCATGTGTTTGACTAGTTTGCAGGTGTGTTGACCTACAGGGGTGGCACACATTTCTATATCCACCTAGGCCACTCCATCTCCCTCCTAGACACCACACATTACCTCCAAACTCTGCCACCGAAATCACTCTGCTAGGGTGAATGGAGGACTTTGTGGGCACAAACTTTGGTGCAAGATAGACCTCCAAGGGGCATTAGGCTTGACTAAGGCGATCCCATACCCTTCATTCACCTTATTTTACATTCATCCACCTTATTCTACCTTCAAGACACCATTCTTGTCCTTAAAAATCTCTCGGACCCCCTCTTGTAGCAAAACAAGGCCTCCTGTAGCACTTCCTGTAGCATTGTTTTCTTCAACCAAATTCACTCCAGATTTTGACCCTTGGGTATTAAAGTTGAATAATGGACCACAAGCCTTGATTTCATGATCAAAGAAGATTATAATACCACTCCAACCCCATCCTCTCCTCACTACAAACATAAGACAACAAATAGAATTAGAATTAACATTTTTTTCCACAATTATGTTGAAGCTTGAATTTCTCATTTTCAAGCAAGTTTCGAATAGATAGATGATTCATGAAAGTAGGTTGTTAATTTGATTAAGTATGAAAATATAATAACATGGTTTACTTCTGCAACTATACTAGCCTTTTTCCTTTCATGCAATTTCAATTCAACATTTACATTGAATGGATGGCATTTTCACTTTTGTAGTTAGAATCATGTTCATCTCCTTGCAATTACGACATGATTTTCTCTTTGTATTTAGTTGAAGGAGTGGTATCTAAACACCTTGATTTGATCTCATGACTGAGGGTGACCTGAGTAGAACCTAAATTGTTGTGAATATAACACTGTCACCTCTAAGTTGTACAAACATCGGATTGATAGTTTAAGTTGAGAAGCCCTTAGGAGTTGCAACATCCTTGGTGCAATACCAGGGCTCATCAAAAAGCTTATCACTAGATTGTCTCCCAATATAATTCTTCCTGCACTATTTTGATTTCACTGGAGAAGACCTTTAATGAGTGGTCAAGGCCATTAGAACCTTTGAGAAAGTATTAAAAACTTTCAATATTTCCTTCCTAGCCCTGATCTCGAAGATAGAAAATCCCACTTGATTTAAGAACTTTATACTAATTTCTCCCCATAATTTCATTTACAAAATTATCTCCAAAAAATATTAAGGAGAATAAAAGTAATTCTCTCTCATCAAATCTTCAAAGAAATTTGGGTTTTTGAAAGGGAGGTAAATCCATATGATAGTGGGGGCTTCAGAAGAGAGTCTCCACTCAAACTATAAACCTTGAAGTTTGACCTTTATAAAGCATTTAATGGGGTGGGTTAGCTTTTCATTAGGTTCATCCTTATTCATCTTGTATGTTATGTTACAATACATTATATACATGTCGAAGCATTTATAAACCCCAGTCCATTAACTCTGGATTATAACATAGCCGTAGTTCCCTTGATCGGATATATAAAATACCATGGGAAAAAACCATCATGCAAAAACCATGCACATGACCATGGGTAGGTTTTCCCACCATCCTTCAGCCTGCCTAACTGTTATAGGGTCTGCTAATCATGGAAATAATATAACACATACCCAACATTCTCCCACTTTTTCTTTCCACACAGGAGGGTGCAGGAGTGCACAGTCAATAGTCCCGAGCTACAATGCTCATTGTTTCTCTACACAAGAAATATTCAAGCACTCATGTACTTTTCCAATGCATTTGCAACATTCTTTGAAGTGCCCACCTTTACCAGTAACACCTTTTTGTCTTGAACCATATCCCTCACAAAGTGATACAGAACATCAATATGCTTTGTATTTGAAAGATAATAGGGGTTCTTTGCCAAAAAAATAACACTTTGGCTGCCACGATCTATCCTTATAGCTCGTTGTACCAACCCCATACTTGAACACAATAGATGCAACCAAACTGCTTCCTTGATTGCATGAGTGGATGCCATGTATTCATCCTTTGTAATTGAATGTGCCACTACAGGTTTTCTCTTGCTTATCCAAGTGATTTCTCCTCCAAATAAGTTAAACACATACCCACTTATAGATAATCTCTGATTGATATGTCCATCCCGATCTGCATCAAAAAATCCATGTATGTCCAACACTTTGTCCAATCCCAATTTTCCTTGGTAGGACAAACCATAATCACTAGTGCCATGCAAATAACTGAAAACCCACTTCATTGTTGTCTAATGCTCCTTCCCTGGTTTTGACATAAACCTGCTTGATACTCCCATTGCATGTGTAATGTCTAGTCTGGTACAGACCATTGCATATATTAGGCTACCAACTACACTCACATATGGAACACGGGACATGTCCTCTTCCTCTTCCTGTGTCTTGGGACATTGTTCAACATATAATTTGGCACCTACAGAGATAGGAACCTTCACCAACTTATTATCTTGCATTTTAAACCTATGCAATATTGTCTCAACATGCTCCCTCTAGTTTAACCAGAGCTTCCTCTTTGCCCAAACTCATTTAATTTCCATGCCCAAATATAATTTGCAACACCAAGATCCTTCATATTGAATTTAGAAGACAATTGGGTCTTCAAATCCTGGACAATATATTTGTCATTTCCAATCAGCACCATATCATCCACATACAGGACCAAATAAATAACATGGTCACCAATTAATTTAAAATACACATAGTGATCTGCTTTGCTCCTTGTGAGGCCAAGTCCCCATTTATATGTATCAAATTTTTGATACCACATCCTTGGTCACAACTTTAACCCATAAAATACCTTTTAAACCTCCATACCAATTCTTTCTCACTCTTCACCGCAAATCCTTCTAGTTGCTTCATGTAGATCTCTTCTTCCAAATCCTTGTGAAGTAATCTAATAGAAGCTAACTTGGCAATAGGAGAAAAAATATCACCAAAATTCATTCCCAACACCTGGGACTAATATTTTTCTACCAATTGAGCTTTGTATTTCCACACCTTTCCTTTTGCATTTATATTATTCTTAAACGCCCATTTTTTTCAAGTGGGTTTCCTTCCAGCCGACAACTCCACCAGATCCCAAGACTCATTTTTATCTGAGGCTTCCATTTCTTCAATGATGGCATTTTTCAAAAGCTTACCATTCTTTGAATCCATTGCATCCCTAACATTTTCATCATCATTAATAGATAAATGAAAATTTGAATAGAAAGTAGATGGAATATACCTCTCTAACTACCTTCTCTCTCGAACTGATCTCCTCATACTAGAGTGTTGGCTCTTCCTCTTATAATTCATGTTCTGTTGTAGAGTCTGATTCTTCCTCCTTTAGTTCAAACTATATCTTCTCTGATTCCTTTTCCTAGAGGCAGTTTCGAATTGGTACTTATAGAAATTGATGGGAAGCATCCTCCTTGAAAGGAGGCAACCTTTTCCCTAAAAAATCCCTCAAAAACTAGATCTGGTTCCCAACAAAAGGAATCTTCATTAAATACTGAGTTTTTGATTCTCCTATAACAGGGAACACATCCCTAAATTTTCTCAATCAGTGGAGCTATAAAATTTATTAATGTTTTCATGACATTTTATTCATTTATTGGTCGACCCTGTGGCAGGGAGTGTAACCGCTCCATCCCACATTTACTCTCTTTTACAAGCTCTCCAGGGTAAACATTAGATGAGTGTTATTATGACATGACCCGACCTCCAAGTTCCAGTTATGGAAGTGGGATATACTTACCAGAAACATATTGCCACCCATCATGGACACCATATCATCCAGGTGTCTAAAAAAAACCAATGGTGATCAATCCTTGAGATAGAACTTTCTCTTCTCAATATTTACATCCCAACTGCATGCTTGATACACTGTGCATGCAGTTGGAAAGCTTCAATCACATGCATGAGCCTTCCTCCATGCGGCTGCAATCGAAAATTCCTAGTTTTATGCTTGCGGTTGTAATATTAGTGCCACTTTTTCAGGGACAACCTATAGCCACTGCCTTAAACAACCCATAACTCTCCAGAACTTAGCCTAAGATCATAACAAGTATATATAAACAATATTAAACATGCCAATCACATGATAAACATTTTGTCAAACATATAGTAAACATAGTAGCTACAGGTCATTAATGCATATCTAATCATGATCTTCTTAACTTCATAAGAGAATCAACAAGAATACTCAATGCTCACTGAAGCTAGTTGCAACAACATTTGTTAGCCCATGCATACATTAACCATTCCATAACTTATCAAATCATGAACAAGATCCATAGCAAGGGTGTTACGAAACCAGCTCACAAAAAGATAGAAAAGATAGATGAGCGCCTTAGAAATAAGCCTCTTCGAGGGGGAAACCTCCTTTACATTACACAAATGAATAATTCTTAGATGATACGAATGACAAGACATCCTCTCTATATATAGGAGTCTAAGGGGTCATAATATAATCAGAGCCGACATAACAATAATAATCTGAGGGCACACTAATAACAATAGTGGGCTTCTATGGGGCACATCGATAACAATGTGGGGACTACATGGGAACAATAATATAATAAGGGGGTTGTACTAATAACAATAAGGGGTTACACTAGTAGCATAGGGACCTAACATGCCCCTCTCATTCAAAAAGTGTTGTCCTCAATGCTTGTGTAGTTCTTGATGCTTCTGTATAAAATTCTTATCCTCCCACGTGGAATCTTCAGCGAGTAAGTTCTTCCACTTGATGAGATACTTTGAAATTGATCGATTTCATAGCTGTTGGATTCTTGTTTCTGTGACTGCTCCAGGTTCTAATATGATTTTTCCTTCCTCGTCAAGTTCTGGCAATATTGTTTGAACTGGGATCTTCTGCAACTTTTGAATGAGTGGCGACACTTCTTCATCCTTATTCAATTCATCCCTTGCTTCATTTATCCAATCTGGTTGGATAATAGAAATAACACAAAACAATGCTTCCACATCCTCATCCCTTCTTGAGAGTGCATCTGCAACAACATTTGGCTTCCCGTTTTTTTAGATGATTTCAAAATCATAACCCAACATATTTGTGACCCATTTTTTCTTTTCTTCTAAAGCTAACCTTTGTTCTAAAAAGTAGTCCAGACTATCATGATCCAGTTTTACCTTGAAGTGTCTTCCCATTAGGTAAGGTCACCATTTCTTAAGTGCATGTAGTATTTCCAAAATTTCCTTCTCATCAATATCTTGCTTGAGATGTAGCCGTAAAAATACCCAGTTGCCTACATCAAAATTTCTTTCACTGTGATGTTGATCTGCCTCTTGTTTCATTCGATTCCGCAACAAAGTGGAGTTATCCTTTAAAAGTTGGAGAATTTGTTGTTGATGCTTGATTTGATCTTTCACTGCTTGAACCTTTTTCTTCTTGACATTTCCTTCTATCTTGAGAGTTTGAGTGGTAATTTCTTCCAATGCATTACAAGATATGGTCGGATTCATTTCTTGATGCTCGATGTGATCTTTCACTTCTTGAACATTTTTCTTCTTGATATGTCCTTCTATCTTGATAGTTTGAGGAGTGGTAATTCCGGACAATGCATTACAAGGTATGCTAGGATTCATTTCTTCTTTCTCGATGTGATCTTTCACTTCTTCAACGTTTTTCTTCCTGATATGTCCTTCTATCTTGAGAGTTTGAGGAGTGGTAATTATTTCCAATTCTTTACAAGATATGATCGGATTCATTTCTTCTTTCTCTGGGGTTAGTTCCTGGTGTATATCCTCTTCTTTTGATGTTTCTTGATCCTCTTCTTCCTCCTCTTCATAATATATGTAAAATAATTTCTTCTTAGCACACTTATGACTTTTAGCGTATTTTCTATCACATTTGTAACAAAGCCCTTTTCTCTTTTTTCTTCCAATTGTTCTAGTGTAAACCTTGTAGGTTGTGGAAGGCTAAGAGAAAAAACACTTCCATAATTATAGTCATGAGTGGTGGGATTCCTTTTTTCCATAATTTCGCTTTCAATTTTTCTTGCCAACCTGAATGCCTTCTCCAATGAATCAGGTTCCCAAAGACGAACCTCATGTTGAATGTTATCCTTTAAAGTCCCTATGAAGACATCAATCCTTTTCTTCTTTGGAATATCATTTACCCTTATATTCAATTTTTTGAAATCCTCAATGTGCTCTTCCATTGAACCCTTTTGTTTGAGATAAGGTGTTACTCTTTGTATCCTCATAATGTGCTATCATTTCTTCCGTGAAAATTGACCAAGTGACAAGTGCTCTACGAGAACACAACCCTTTATACCATAAAAATTTATCCGGTTCTAAATATGAAGATGTAATACATACCTTTTGTAACAGTTGCACCTCATGTAGATAAAAATATTGCTCCATCTGCAGTATCCAATTTATCGGATCCTTGCCATCAAACTTCCTCATATTGCTTTTTCTTGATTTTAGGAGCTTGATCTTGAAACGACTGTAACTCTGTAATTTTAGATCTCCAAGTTTTGAAATTTCATCCTGTAGTAGCCCTCTGAGTCCTCTTTCTAATCCCGAAATTCTGATCAAGATTGGATTCTGTAAGGAAGTGTTATGTCAAATCTTCCACGATGACCCGATTATAGACTGGTTTAGTAGATCGAACTTGTACAAAGTACCTCGTGTCATTGTTTCAACCTTAGGACCTAGACCCGATACACAGAAAACTACAGTGTGTCCTCTTTCTGAAACTTCTTACGAAATTTCAATTTGATGATCAGAGAGAAAGTTATGATGATTTTCCCAAGGTCACTGGTTTAGGTTGTAATTCGGGAGCTTGCAAAAACCCTAAATGTCTCAGATTATATCTCCGAAAATATAACGAGACAAGATCTAAAATTTGGACCTGAGCTTCACCAAGATTTTGGTTCAAATGGGTTTTAATTTCAGAGTTTGAACATTCGTAGAACAAATATTATAACGAAAAGTTCACGATGGCCTGTTTGAGATGAAATTATGGAGCTTGCAAAAACCCTAAATTCCTTAGATCATATATCCAAAAATATAGCGAGACAAGATCTCAAATTCAGACGCACAGTTTAGACTGATTTCTTCTCAAATGGGTTTTGTTTTTTAGTTTCTGAAACTTCGTAGCGAAAAAGTTATAGCGAAAATGCCATGATGGCCTGTTTGGAGCAGCGAAACCCTAGAATCCACAACTTTGATACCAAATGTTATGAAACCAGCTCACAAAAAGATAGAAAAGATAGATGAACACCTTAGAAATAAGCTTCTTTGAGGGGGAAACCTCGTTTACATTACACAAATGAACAATTCTTAGATGATACGAATGACAAGACCTCCTTTTTATATATAGGAGTCTAAGGGGTCATAATATAATCAGAGCCAACATAACAATAATAATCTAAGGGCATACTAATAACAATAGTGGGCTTCTATGGGGCAAAATAATAATAATATCGGGACTACATGGGCACAACAATATAACAAGGGGGTTGTACTAATAACAATAAGGGGTTACACTAGTAGTATAGGGACCTAACAAAGAACACATCATTCAACCATGCTTGTAATTAGCATATAAACATATTAGAATCCATGACGAAAAATCAACAATTAGATCAACACGATAACCATTACATGTGCTTATTCATCATAATAGGAAAATGACTTATATTAAAATATGCAAAATCCAACCAAGTTAAGGACTTCCACATACCACCTGACCATAGATTGGGCCGAACCAAATCTCTCTTTCAGCCAATCACCCCCGTGCCATATTCTAAGCATGAATATGGGATCACATGGGTTAAACCAAAATAGAACCAACCAGGTCTTCTAGAGGCCAAACCAACTCAAAACTCAACCCCAATCATTTCACCTAAATTGGTCTAGAAATCACTAATGCAAAAACAAGCTTGGCCCACCTTCGACTTCCTTCACCAACTTCAAAGGAATTTTCCTGTGTCCACCCATGCATTAAAAGTTCCATGAGAAATCCCATCTCCACCTTTCACCCTTGGGAATTTTCCCCACCGACCATCCAAAGCTTAATCAAAATAGAGAACCCACTACATCATGGGTATCTAGGAAATGGAAAGGCAAGGATGAAACCATTATCAATCCAAGAAAAATCCATGTCAATGATAGTAAAATATCCAAATAACCACATGCATGTACCACACATTCAAATATCAACAAGGAAATCACACATGCAACCTGTACTCCTATTGTAGTTGTTGATCCAACCCTCTTTTCCGATGCTCACAAAGTCCTTTTCTTGCTTACTTGCTTCTCTCCAAGTCCAAGTGAATGCTAGGATGCTCCAAGAATACTTTGTGTAAGAGTGGAAGAAGAGAGTTAGAATGATCAAGAGCTGAGCCAAAAATTGTCAACTATTTCTTTGATTTCTTTTTATCATTGACGTCTCATGTCTCCGCCTTTCATTTGTTCTTTTTTATTCATTTTCCTTCATTTTCACTCTAATTTCCCTTGCATGCATATTTGTCTCTTCACCTTCCTTTTCTCCTATTTTCCTTTATTTCCTTAATTAAATGTCATTTATTGCCTCTTTGACTTTGCCAATGCCTTTGCTAATTTCCATAGACATTAATAAACCAAAAGTGATTCCCACTATAATGTTTTCCCACCATTCAACTTGGAATATGTGTCCAATCACCTTGGTCTTGTTTTATTTACATGGAAAATCAACTAGGATTTGTTACAAACCACTCCTCCTTAGGGGAACATCGTCTTCATTGTTCTATGATGCTTATGAAGAAAAACATACCACTTATGGAGCTTTAGAAACACATCTCGATGCAATATTTATAGTAACAATTGTTGAAACATGACCGCCATACTACTTATTGGAGCTTTACAACACAACTCATTGCAATATTTACAATACACACACACACACAAAGATATAACCAAAACACATATACCAAACAAATTTTCTCAACCAACAAATAAGGAAATATACAATGCCCACATCTGATCAACCATCTCCCATGTAGCTTCATCGGGCCCAAAGTGCTTCCACTGCACTTTAACTTGATCTATTGCTTGGTTATGGAGAATGAGTTGTTTATGCTATAGAATGCATTGAGGTTCTGGATGGAACTCTGTCTTTGGTTCCACCTACAATACAGACCAATCAATCACATGATTATCATCCTGGACATATCCCTTAAGCAATGAAACATGGAAAACATCATGGAATTTCACTGTTGGCGGGAGTGCAAGTTTGTAGGCCACTAGTCCTATCCTCTCAAGGATCTCAAAAGGCACACAATACCAAGGTGCCAACTTGGCTCATGACCCAATCCTTAAGGCTCTCCTCTTGGGATTTATTCGCAAGAACACATGCTCCCCAACTTGAAACTCCTTGAATGCTTTATGTTGGGGCGCATAACTCTTCTCCCTATCTTGTGATGCCTTTAAATTCCTTTTAATAACCTGCATCTCTTGCTCCATCTCAGGCAACATATCCAGTCTAATCAACACCTTGTTCACTAGATCATTATAGCTAAATAGGAGTATTATAACTCCACCCATAGAGAGCCTTAAATGGACTTATATTGAAGGATTCTTGGTACCCATTGTTATATGAAAACTCTACCAGTAGAAGATACTTCTCCCACTTCCTATGTTGATGCTTGACATACATTCTCAACATATCCTCAAGAATCTTGTTAACCCTCTCTGTTTGTCCATCTATTTGCGGATGATAAGTTGTACTGAAAGATAAATCTATCCCCAAGCTTGCAAACAACTACTTCCAAAACTTGGAAGTGAATTTGGCATCTCTATCTAATATAATCCTCTTGGGAACTCCATGCAATCTCATTTTCTCCTTGATGAAGATCTGAGCTACCTCACTAGTTGAATTTGTAGACTTCACTGCAATGAAGTGAGCTACCTTGCTAAACATGTTAGCCACAACCATGATGGAGTCATGTTGTCTCAATTTCCTCAACAATCCTATAATAAAGTCCATGGAAATGACCTCCCATTTCCATTATGGAATCAGAAGAGGCTGCAATAGACTAGTTGGATGCTTAGATTCCACTTTCACCTGTTGACAGTCTAGACATCTTGCAAAAAACTCAACTACTTCCTTCTTCAAGTTCACCCAATAATAGAACTTCTTATTTTCAAAGTCTTCTAGTATACTGGGTGGCCTTAATATGTCTTGACATGAAATTCCCTCAAGATAAGCTTCTTCAACATACTGTGATTTGACACATAAATAATGTTCCTGAATCTAACCAAGCCATCTGTCGTGAGGTGATACTTCTCATCTCTCTCACCTTCACCCTATTGTTGCGATCTCTGCTTCAATTTTTGATACCTTTCATCATGTTGCCCTGCATGCATGATACATTCCTACTGAGAGCATCCACAATTTTGTTCTCCTTGCCCTTAATGTACTTGATCTCAAAATCAAACTCACTGAGGGTAGCCAACCATCTAGCTTGACTTATGTTCAAATTAGGTTGGTTAAATAAGTACCTCAATCCACTATGATCACTGATTAGAACAAACTTCCTGCCAAGGATATAATGTCTCCACATCTTCAATGCGTGAATGATAGTTGCCAACTCAAGATCATGAGTCACATAGTTCTACTCATGTTCATTCAGCTTCCTTGATTCATATAAAACTACCTTCTCTTCCTACATCAGGACTCCACCAAGTTCTTCCTTGCAAGCATATGTACAAACCACATACTCCTTGTAAGGATTTGCAATCTTCAGAACTAGAGCATTTGTAAGCAAATGCTTCAACTAATCAAAGCTAGTTGCACACTCCTCAGTCCATTCAAACTTATTCCCTTTCCTCTACAAAGAAGTAATAGGATAATCAATCTTAGAGGAGTTCCTAATGAACCTCCTATAATAACCTTATGGTACCATCAATGATCTAACCTCATCCATATTCTTTGGAATTGGTCACTCCATGATAACTTTAATCTTTTTTAGATCCATTGAAATCCCTTCCTTAGAAACAACATGTCCCAAGTAATGAATTTGATACTGAAAGAACCTGCACTTGTTGAGTTTGGCATACAATTGATGCTCTCTCAACAATCTCAACATTGTTTCCCGTTGCTCTGCATGTTCTTCCTCATTCTTGGAATATAACAATATATCATCAACAAAGACTATCACAAACTTATCTAGGTAAGGACGCAACACATTTTTCATCAAACACATGAAAGTGGTTGCAACATTAGTAAGACCAAATGGAAACACCACAAACTCATAGTGTCCATACCTTATATGAAATGCGGTCTTATAGATGCCTTCTTCTTTAATGTGCACCTAATGATATCCTGATCTTATATGAATCTTTGAAAATATTGTTGCTCTCTTTAGCTGATTAAAGAAGTCATCAATCCGTGACAATGGATACTTGTTCTTGATGGTCACATTGTTCAACTACCTGTAATCAATGCACAATCTAATATTACCATCCTTATTCCTTACAAGCAACATTGGTGCACCCTAAGGAGATACACTAGGCCTTATGTATCCCTTATCAAGCATTTCTTTAAGTTGCAACTTCATTTCCACCAACTCCAGACTTCTCATCCTTTAAGGTGCCTTAGATGTTGGTGCTGCTCTTGGCATCAACTCAATAGAGAAGTCCATTTCCCTATGAGGTGGTAGCTTTGGAATCTCTATCGGAAACACATCCTAAAATTGCTACAAAACATGATGCCTCTTCAGGACTTCATTATCCTCAACCTCCTTCGCTTGGTCATTGGAAACATGCACTGCAAATAATAAAAAACCTTTAATGTTGTTGTGCTTAGCTTGCATAGTTGTAACCATTCTCACTGTTGTAGGCTTATTCTTTCCCTACAAAATTATCCTTTCCCCATCATCATCTAGGCACTCAATAGCCTTGTCATAGCAGTCCACTTTAGTCTTGTGAATGAACAACTAGTCTATGCCTAAAAGCATATTGTATGAACCCAAAGGAAACACCTTTAGATGTGCTGATGTAGGTATACCATTAAGCTCAAATGAACAAGACTTCACCCACCCATGAACTCTTCTCTTGGTCCCTGTAGTCAACTGCACCAACTAAGATTTTGCATGCACTTCCTTATTCAACCGACACTAATCCATTAGGTTAGGACTAATCTAACTTTAATTTGATCTAGGATCAATCAAAATAGAAACAAATTGATCACAAAGCTTACCTTGCATCTCAATAAAGGATGCCTGATGATCTGCCTGCCTGTTATCTACTGCTGCATAAATATGAGGAATATTCTGACCAACATCCCCAATTGTTTGTGCCTCCTGAGCATTGTAAATCTGAGGCATCCCACCCTGGTGTGATGGATAATCCCCCCTGTGATGTTCTCCACCACAAGTCCAACAACTTAAAGGCTTTCTACCATTGCCCTTATTCTACTCCTCAAGATGAGACCCATGTCCTCTCTCAACTGCATTGAACTTCTCATAAGGTGGCACATTTTCCTTGTCACCTGCATCCTGAGGTCTTCCTTGCTTCATAGGGCATTTATTTTAGTATTCTCATTACCTTTCCATTCATGCTTGAATTCAAACTTGCGCTTTGACTGCTCATAATAATGCTTTAACTTTTTTATGGCTTCCTCCAATGGCCGAGGCTCATCAAACTCAATTCGGGCTTTGAATGCTACTAGCAACCCACATATGAACCTTTGAATCTTCACTTTCTCATCCTTGAGATAAGGCACATACCTCAAAAACTATGGGAATTCGCTCGTGTACTCATCATCTGTCATGGAACCCATCCTCAACTCATAGAACTCCTTGGCCCTTTCATCATAGTATCTTTCAGACATGTACATCCTTCTTAAGAGTCTTTCACACTTGTCCCAAATTAGCTCCTCTTATCTAATGCTTCTAACATGATTTACATATTCGCACTAGATATCTTCCTTTCTCTTGAGGCTGAAGGTAGTTATCTTGGCTTTCATGTTCTCCGAGTAATCATGTAATCTGAAAAAATTCTTCATCCCAAGCAGTCATGCTTCTTCATCTCTCCATCAAAATTAGGAGGCTTAGCTTTAATGAACTCTTTTGGAAAATACTCCTTCTCTCTACCTCCTATAAGGATGCTAGCTGTGATGGTGATGATGTATGTCAGAAACGAAGCTAGACTATAATCCATGAGTGCTACCCCTCCTATTAGGTGTATCCAAGGATCTGCCACCTCTGACTATATCATCTCTATCCATAATGTATCTTCTGGGAGACTTGATACCATATGTATGATTAGTTTTCTCCTCCTGCCTATCTCTATGACTGATGCCCAACTGTCCCTGCTTCTATAAATTTGAAAGGCTTTGAAGAATCACTGCATTGACTTCTGATTTCTTTTCTTAAGCCCTTGTAAGTATTTCTTGTGCCTCAATCAACATGTTATTGTCTTCCTTGCAACTTCTAATCTCTTACCTCAGACTCCTCAATGTATCTGCTAGATCAAGATAATACTTTTCTCCTTGTTCTTAACTGACTTTTCCCATTCCACTGAGTTCACATCAGGCCTGTATGGGGAGTCATGTGAAGCGTAATCCACCATTATGCTCTTCATATTTGGTCTTCTATTCCCTTTAAACATACCATGTTAGATAAACCAAATATAATACATAATCAAAATCACACCTCAGTGTATCTCAGGGAAGTTATCACATGTGCACAAATCAATCCAGATTAGCACAATATAGATATAGTAATAGAAACACATATCAACATCATGATTCATGAATAATAATAATACAAAACTATAACAATAACTGCATGCATGATAACTATAAGCATCTGCATGTACCCCGAGGTCCAATACTATAAACCTCGCTTTGATACCACCTTGTAACATCTATACTAGAGAAAGGTTTACAGCGAATCAAACTGCTCTAATACAACCCCATCCCACATTTACCCACTTTTACAAGCTCTCCAGGGTAAAAATGACTTAAGTGTTACTATGACACGACCCAACCTCCAAGTTCCAATTATGGAAGTGGGGTCTACTAACTAGAAACATACTTCCACCCTTTAGGGACACAAGATCTATACCTAGGTGTCTGACAACAACAATTGATGATTAATCCCAGAGCTGTAGCACATGACCCTTCCTCCATGCGGTTGTAACCGAAAATTCCCAGTTTTTGGCCTACGGTTGAGAGATCAGTGCCACTTTTTCAAGGCCAACCTAGAAGACATTGCCTAGAACAACCCATAACTCTCTAGAACTCAGTGTAAGACGATAACAAGTCTATACAAATAATACTAAAGCTATATCTCACCCGAAACATGCTAGTCACATGATAAACATTTCGTCAAACATATAGTAAACATAGTAGCTACAGGTCATCAATGCATATCTAATCATGATCTTCTTAACTTCATCAGAGAATCATCAAGAAGACTCAAATCCCTATCAAGCTAGCTACAACAACACTTATTAGTCCATGCATGCATTAACCATTACATAACTTATCAAATCATGGATAAGATCCATAGCAAAAGCACATCATTCAACCATGCCTGTAACCAACATATAACCAGAATAGAATCCATGACAAACCAACCATAAGATCAACACAATAATCATTACATGTGATCATTGATCACAATAGGAAAATGACTCATATTAACATATGTAAAAGCCAACCAAGTCATGGACTTCCACGTACCACCTGACCATAGATTGGGTTGAATCAAATCTCTCTTTCAGCCAATCACTCATGTGCCATATTCCAAGCATTAATGTGGGATCACATGGGTTAAACCAAAATAGAACCAACAGGGCTTCCATAGGCCAAACCACCTCAACCCTCAACCATAGTGATTTCACCTAAACTGGTCCAGAAATATCTAACACCAAAACAAGCTTGGATGCCTACGACTTCCTTCACCGGCTCCAGAGGAATTTTCCTATCTCCACCCATCTATCAAGAGTTCAAGGAGAAATTCGATCTCCACCCTTGACCCTTGGGAATTTTCTTGAGACCACCTCAACCGAGATCCAAGTCTACTGGCCATCCAAAGCTTAATGAAAATAGAGAACCCACTATATTGTGGCTATCCAAGAAATGGAAAGGCAAGGCTGAAACCACTGTCAATCAAGGAAAATCCCATGCCAATGAAAAAAATAACCAAATAACCACATGCATGTACCATGCATTCAAATCTCAACAAGGAAATCACACATGCAACCTATTACCTATAATGTACTTATGTTATAACTATTGATCCAAACTTCTTTTCCATTGCTCACAAATTCCTTTGTTTTCTTACTTGCTTCTCTCCAAGTTGAAGTGAATGCTAGGATGCTCCAAGAATACTCTAAGTGTATAAGAGTGGAAGAAGAGAGCTAAAATGATCAAGATCTAAGCCAAAAACTATTAATTGTTTTTTCTGATGCCTTTTTACCATTGCTGTCTCATGTCTCTCTCTTTCCTTTTTCCCTTTTTCTTCATTTTCCTTCATTTTCTCTATAATTTCCCTTGCATGCATATTTGTGTCTCTTCACCTTCCTTTTCTCCTATTTTCCTTTATTTCCTTAATTAAATTCCATTTATTACCTCTTTGCCTTTGCAAATTTCCATAGCCATTAATAAACCACAAGTGATGCCCACTATAGTGTTTGCGCACCATTAAGCTTGGAATACATGTCCTATGATCTTGGTCTTATTTTATTTACATGGAAAATCAACTAGGGGCTGTTAGAGGGAGCAAGTCCCTAAATTTTCTCATTCTACATATGTTCATAATTTAATCAATATTTTTCAAAATAAATAATATTATGCACATAATATTCAATTATCTCTAAACCTTCCTAATGAACACATTATAACTCAAAAATATGTCATGTAATGCAAAAAGAGATGTTAAATGTGTTGAAGGATGGTCATATGGGCCTTTAATTGTACCTATTTGGGAGGCCCATCATAAAATCCCTTAACTGCAAAGGCATCCCCTTGAAGCTGAAACAACTCTGATACCAAATGTAGGTTTTAGCCCTATACATAAATTACTCGCAAACAAATTTTTAAAACATATAAATATTTAATGGCGAGAACATAAAATATTCACAAAGATTTTCTCCTGGAGCCCAAATCGAGAAATCCAGATTGATTTTTCATTATATTCCTTTCAATGTTACAATACATTATATGCATGTCGAAGCTTTCATAAATCCCAATCCATTGACCCTCGATTATAACATAACCCTAGTTCCCTTAACCGGATCTGCAAAATACAATGGGAAAAAACCATCATGCCCAAAACCATGGGTACGTTTCCCACCATCCTTGGGTCTACCCAACTATTATTGGGTCCGCATAAAGAAAAAATCTTTGTGCACTGCCCTAGACGTCGTGTAGGGGGTTACCACCCCCATGCAAACCCCCCAGTAGGGGGTTTCTCCCCCCTGTGACTGTCCCACTACGCCCGATACTACGTAACAACTTGTGCAACTATTCGTGGAAAGAATATAACACATACCCAACACATATTTTTTTCATAGCTTTTTTACTTGGGAAATGAGCTAAATTAGCTCAGTTTCTTTTGCAATTATACTAAATGGTCTCACCTCTCTATTTTTTAAGTCTAAGAGAGGGATTGACATTGTTGTCCTCTCTCCCCCATGTTGCTCCTCTTTATTGCAAAATACCTTAGTAGATTTGCTAAGGAGGCTAATATAATTGGAAATATCAAAGGTATATATGTTGGTACTTCATATTATGTCACTCATATACTTTGTGTTTTTGTTTTGTTTTTAAACAAAAATGAGTAATCTTTTTTTTTTTTTTTTTTAATTTGTGCTCGGAATGCAACTAAAAATATGGGAGAAGAGTACAAGAGATACAAGTATGTTGTCTGTTATGAGTGTATCCTTAATATGGATATACAAATTTTCACTATATGATTCCTTTGATCATACATAAAACAAAAACTTTTGCAATTGTAGATTCTACAAAAAGTGCCACCAACTGAATTGCATTTACAGGGTGTTGTCATGGATCAACATGGTGGGTCGGTAGACATCTTGTCGGAGGTTCCATCTGGTGCACTGCTATTTGTGCTATGATCCTTCTCTGCATTCCTCTGAAGTTGCAAATATGCAAAGTGACGGTGAAACCATTCCAGTTCATCTACTATTTGAGACATATGTGCTTTATATTTCAAGAACTCTTCATGGAGAAAGAGAATGTGATCTGCCTGCAGGTTCATCTTTTGCTTGATTTCGATTATATATAGGTTTCTAGCTATTGGGGGGTGAGGACAGAGAGGGTATTGGAATGGAATATTAGAGCATGAGGAAGGAACATCTCAGCTTCCCTTTCTATCCTGGGGAATGATCAACCTGCCACACTATGTAAGCAATAAAGGGATGAACACCATGACATGTTGTTTCCGGTCTATAAGAGTGCTCTGCTTGGCAAGGTCTCAGAATCTTCCCTAGGGTACACATTTTCTCAAAGGGGAAGTCTACAAAGAGCTGGAGAAAATTAGGAGAGGACATACTTTCACGTGCCAGCCTTCACCCATGGTGGAAAGAGACAAAATTGCAAACTTGTCGCACTGAATTTCCTTACTGATGACTGTGGATCCAATCCCTAGGGCAAGTTTGATTTCCTTCAGGTGCAAAGTCAGTACATATCAAGCATGCAGGAGATAAATCATAATGCCTTCGGATTTTGAGGAGGCAAGAACCACTTTCCTTGACCAAAGCCATCGTCCTAGTATCGAAAGGGAGGTACACCACAAAATTCTATTGTGAAAGCTTTGATTAGTACAACAACTTTTCAAATTGCTTGAGAATTTAATGTGAGTGCTCTCCTCCTTGAAAATTATGCTTGAATGAGCCCAACCCCATGTATCTAATATTTCCATTAATGACGACTCCATGCAAACCAATTCCCACACTATATGATATCTTTCGATCCCTCTTGAGATGTGAGTGGACAATTTAGATTGCCACATATTAATAACAACTTAATGGGAGAGGATTAGGGGTTGACCTGTATATGTCCTTGTGGCCTATGTGTCCTTATCCTTCAAGTGCCTAGACTTCAAACATTATATCATCTTGCATGGCATGACGCAACCCGACATCATCCACCTAAGAAGGTATTGAACATGAGCTAGATTGTATTCAATAGAGATAAGGGTGACCCTCGATATTTTGTGTATGTGTCCTATCACCTTGATTCCATACATCCCTTTGGGAGAAAGGGATCAAACAAGTTTAATTAACTTATTCATGGAAAAATAAGTTGTTTAATTGATCCATTGATCTCCCATTCTTTGGCATCTAGCTAGCATGACTGATTAGCTTGCAGATCAACCCCTTTATTATGTCATCCCAGAGAACATGGAAATAAGACTTGGAGGAGAAATAATGCAATAAGGCTTGGATTCTGCAAAGAAGAAGTGATATTTGGTTATTCACTGGAGTAGATCTATTAAAGAGGTGTTGGGTAACAATGATATAGTAACCAATAATTAAGATCAAGAAGATCCTCTTCTTTTTGGCTATCTGAAGCTGTTGTAGTACTAAACAACCCCCCCATTTATTTTCATTTTAGTCATATAATAAATAATGGGTACCATTCTTTCATATTAATAAAACTCTTTAGTGTTCAATAAAGGTAGGGCATTTTTGAATTTGTAATAAAAAACCCTCTCACTTGAAAGTTTCTCTTATCGGAACCTAAGTATCAAAGGTCCAACCTTACAAATGTTATGATAAATGAAAACCTCCATAGGCCTTTTTTTATTCAATTAATGCATTATTAGAAGATTCGTATCAGATCCTTATAATGTTGTAACTTTACTCATAATAAAGTTACGATAAAATCATTCTCCGATCAAATATTCTTGACAGTTAATATAATTATTAAAGGGTTTTTTGTTAAAAGGCAAAGTTAAGTTGGGCACTTCCTTTTAAATTAAAAACTTTAAGAACTGTCGGCCCCACAACTACCACTTGGCATATCGCCCTTCACAAATATCGTAACTTTTAAAGTGTACCATGCTAAAAAATCCCGATGTCTCAAAGCTCCAATACCCAAAGCTTCTGCTATCCACTACTTCCAATATCTCAATATTCCCAATGCTTCCTACTTCCGATATCTAATATATCCGATCCTAGTCCCCTTCGATATCATGAAACCTTTGATATTCCCATCCTCAATATATATTGAGACTTTCATATTGGATCCTTTCTCTTTTAATCCCCAATATACTATCACCAATATAGAATCTTCGATATCACTTCCCGCCTCTGCTTATTATGGGTTATTTCTTTAAAAGTAATTTATCGGGAGTTTCCCATATCGTAACTTTATAAAGTGCATGCAAGTGATTTCTCCATATATTTATTCTGATACATTGATGTGTGCAAACCCACGTGAATTCACATTTTTACATTTAATATCTTTAAGTGGTGAATTTATGGTTTTCGAGGTTATGATTAGCCTCATTCATTGCAGTTTGATTTTATCTTAATTCTCCCATTTAGACAGAAATTGTTATGTAAAATCGTTATTTGTGCTAAGCCTTTCAGGTGAAGAAGTTATCACTCAGTCTTGTGTTTCTTTCATTACAGGCTAGTCTCGATAAGCACAACTTCGAATAAATGTCTAAAGCAACTAAAGCAAAGAAGAAACTTGTTACTCAATAGCAGTCGACTGCTCCACCAGTTGAAAAATTCGATACACCAGGATTGATTTATGATACAGTCTATTCTCTAGATGTTGGCAATGCCTATTGGGAATCTATTTATAAATTATTTGAGGATGAAGGACTGAGAGTCACAGAAAGAATCATCATAACTGAGGATTCAACACCAGTCTCTGATACCACTTATAGTCATATGGAAAATCCATTTTTGCATATGATTGCTGCTCGACCCAAGATCCTTCCTTATACAGATATGATCCATTGGGCTCTTCGATAACTTAAGCATTGCAGAAAGGAATTTCGTGACATACAAGCAAACAATTATCGACTCATTCAACGACAACGATTTTAATGCAATGTACCATTTTCCACCGCCTCAACGCAAATATAACAAACAAGTTATGGAGAAATTCATGAGAAAATTTGATCATGCATCATAACCCATTAGGGAATGGAAAAGAGAACCCAACAATTATAAGCATGAGGAAAAGGGTATGTATGTTGTTGACTCTCTCGCTGGTCCTTATAGTCAAGTAGCTGCTACGATATGTAGGCTCTTTGCTTATTCTAATACATATAAATTCTCCGACCAATGGACACCACTAATTGATGCTTCCTCAGAGGGATATATTTTAGATTGGGGAAATATACTATCTTACAACCTAGCCACTCATATTTTGAATTTTAGAAGTAAGCGTAGAGTTTTAGAAAATATAATTCCCCCTTTCTACACGAGCGCCTATGTAATGGATTCCCTATGCTTCACTATGGATTTTACTTCTATAGGATGGAAGTGGACCTTAGAGGACCCAATCCCCATTCATATATATCATGATATACTTTGGGACTCCAAGTATCATCCACACTTTTACAAAATCTTCCATAGAGTTATGCGACCCGTTTATCAAATTATCTTTGACAAGAAAACTCCTAGGATTTCCCTAGAAGATGAAACAAACTTACTCCGGGTTGGAAGCTAGTTTGAAGAAGAGTTATTTACCTATGTTTGGGTTTTTGGTAGTCTTGATAATCACCATGTCTTACCTCTATATGTCCCTGATAAACTTCTGGCTCGAGAGATAACATAACAGACCGTAGGTAATGGCATTTCAAAAGTCCTAAAAGAGTCCAATAAGGAAGTATGTCCTATTTTCCCTCTTCCCTGTGGTATATATACGTTGGATAATTTCAAACATGTAGCTATTGGGATTAATTCTATCTTAGACTTCAATTTTCCTATTATCCCTAATAGACAATATGATCCCCATCAAACCGTCAAGAAGGTTACTGAACAATCACATATAAGATAGTTCTTTCATGAACCAAACAAGTTTGACGACTTATTCGAAAAAGCTTCCACCTATTCAATGGCTACCAGATAAGCAACAAAATAAGTAACTCCACAGGAAATGATTATCACTCAATTCAGGGAATCACGACTATCTCCTTTACCTATAGATTCATTAAATCTTACTCAATAAAGCACAGGTCAAGATGAGGTTATAGTTTTTCGTTCCACACATGTTACTAATACACCTCAACAAAAAGAGACAAGGGCTTCTTCTTCTTCTCAAACTGAAAGTCTTTTGCCAAGTTCCAATCTTGAGCAAATATGGGAACAATACAACTAGGTTATGAAAGAAAAGGAATCTCAAGTTTTGAAGACTCCATCACAAGAGAAGGTCTCAGACACTTATGAAATTTTAGAAAAGACTCTGATTACAATAAAGGCCTCTAATAAACCTTTGGAAACTAAAGAGATTGAATTTATACCAGCCTTCTTGATCTCTGAGGTTGCATTAAGGGTTGAAGAGATCCCTCCCCTTGATATATTCTACAATCCTGAAAATAAAGCCATTGTTAAAAGGCAAAGGAAGAAAAGGAAAATTGAGCAATCCAAGGCCTTAGTCCCTAGAAATGCTTCTTTAGAAGTAGTATGGAAGGTTTATGTATCCACTCCTTCAGAGGAAGTAGGAAGACTCACTCAGTTCACGGGAGCTTATGCTTCCGCAACTATGGATAGAGCCACTGAAATACAACAGTTATTGAAGGAAAATGAGGATAAAATTATGTAGTTAGAATAGAGTCTTGAGAATGAGAAACAAAAGATTGCTAATCAATGGCAGGGAAAACTTGTTGAGCTCCATAACAGTTTCAATGCATTTAAATTCCAACATCACTCCGATTTGCAGGCCCGAGACGCTCAGATAAATGAATTATAGAAAATGATTGAACAACTTAAAGTCAATCCTGATTTAATAGAGTTTAAGAAGGAAGCAGGAGAGTTAAAAACTCTCCTCGCTCAAGAACAAATTATATTTTGTCAGAAGCTAGCCATTATTCATGATTTATGTCATACATCTAGTTCCCTAGTGGACCAATTATCCAACCTCAAAACATATTTTGATGATACTGAAGAAGATTGCAGGTTTCATAATGTGGCAAAACAATTTTGATGAGAGATTAGTTGATCTCCCTAGTATAGAGGAGTCACACAAAGAAATAGTCTTAAGAGAATGGGATATTTGCCTTAAGCATACAAAAACAACAATATTCAATGCAAGGGATATCTCTAACATCCTCATTGATACCATCAACGATAATTTGTTTCAGGCAAATCTCATTTCAAATTGCCCCAGAGCTCTACCAGATATCAAACTGCTAACCAAAACGAAGCAGAAATTATCCAAAAAACGGGCCGAAATAGTTGAGCAACTATCTAAAGTTAACTTGGAATGCTATTGGTAATTCTTAGTCAAGCCTCACAGCTAGTGTCTAATGCTCAAATGCCTATCCAACAAAACTACCCACATGCTGTCAACGTTAAAGGATGCTATATTTACCAGTCAAATGCGGATTAAGCTGAAGACTCCACCTAAATTGAAGCCTATGACAGATATCTACGAACTTTAACAATGAATGGGAGGACAATCCTCCTCACATGCTTAGTCAAGTGGTTATAACAAATTCTAAAAATGTCTCTTTGGTTTATTTTCAGTGTTGTTTGTTAAAACCACTTCATGCTTTTACTCTACTTTGCTATATTTGTATTTCATTTTGAAACTATAAATCCCCCTCCATTTGTATGGAGTAAGGGGTTCTGAATTTTGGAAAGAAGGCTTTTGTTTTCACTATAGTAACTTACGTTCCTCTTAATAAAGAGTTGAACCACTACTATTTTCTCATGAGTAGAGTTACGACATATCAGGTGCTACTATCTGTCTATTATTGCTTTGCTTAAGAGTTTAATGGTTATTTGATTATGTTTATCATATATGTGTTGTAAGCAATCATACATTTTTCACTACTGATATGTGTGATTGAAATCATATATTATATGTATAAACAATGAAATCTTATATGTGTAACGAATTCATCAACTAATTTAATTAACTATTTAATTAAATTAGTTATCATTATCTGCTTTAACATCAGAATAACAAGATAATCTATATTGTCATGTTTCTTATGATATAATTTTGAATCACATATACAGATAAGATTTCCCAAGATATATATTTAGTTTAAGTACTCTTTGTTCTCAGTTTTAACTTAAGTCATAGTGGCATACCTATATACTCCATCCATTTGTATAATTTATTTTAAGGGAAATTTGTCCCAAAATCCCAGTCGGAGCCACCATCTCAAACAGAAAAGGATCTTCTCTAAGGTTTCAACCATGTGGTTTTCCTTGATGTTGAGGTAGACATTTCGAGCCTTCAATAAAAGCCTGCCATTTAGTGCATACGAATATGCAAGATTGTTAGTTCTTTTCCCAAGCCCTAAGTCATACTTGACTTCTAATTTCCTTCGAGATTGAGAAGAATCCCTCCCCCTCCTACCAATTTTGGATTCCTTTTTGAATCTCCATAAAAAAATGGCATTAATGACTATTGTTGGGAGAGCCAAGCTGCAAGTTCTTGATCTGAGAATCTACGTTTCCAATTCTTGTAGGTTTTGCCTTCTATTTGCCTCATTTGGGAAGGGGTGATTTGAGGGATTGAAAGGAGATCGATCTAATGATGTTTGATGATACCTAGTATTGCACCAAGGATGTTGCAACTCCCAAGGGATTCTCAACTTAAATTATCAACCCTAGGTTCGTACAAACTTAGAAGTGACAATACTATATGCACAACAACTTAGGTTCTACTCATGTCAGCCTTAGTCATGAGATCAAATCAAGGTGTTCAAAGACCACTCCTTCAACTAACTATAGAGAGAAAAGCATGTCATACTTGCAAGGAGATGAATATGATTCTAACTATTGAAGTAAAATTGACATTCATTCAATGTAAATGCTGAATTGAAATTGCATTAAAGGAAAAATGATAGTCTAATTGCAAAAGTAAACCATGCTATTCTCTTTTGATACTTAATCAAATTAAAAACCTACTTGCATGAATCATCTATCTATTTGCAACTTGCTTGAAAATGAGAAATTCAAACTTCAACACAATTATGGAAAAACATGCTAATTCTAATTCTATATGTTGTCTTATGTTTGCAGTGAGAAGAGGATGGGGTTGGAGTGGCCTTAGAATCTCCCTTGATCATGAAATCAAGGCTTGTGGGCCATTATTCAATTTCAATATCCAAGGGTTGAAATAAGGAGCAAACCTGGTTGAGGAAAATAATGCTACAGATCTACTACAAGAAGTGCTACATGAGGCCTTGTATTGCTAGAGGAGGCCTTATTTTGCTACAGGAGGGGTCCCGAGATATTTTTGAGGATAAGAATGGTGTATTGCATCGTAACCCTGGTTGTTTTGGAGCCGATTTTTAAGACGATCCACCTATGACATGCGATTTACGATATGCAGGGGCCAATGGCAGCCTTCCACTTGTTGTCTGCCCATTCGCTGAAGGGCCTTGTCACTTCTTTGTACGAGCTCAGATTTGAGTGTCATTCGCACCATTGGAATCAGAATGATGAGCTCTTCATTCAGAAGCTAATTTTATAAAGATTCTAACACTTTGATTTTTTAGCCTAATTTTGAGCACCTAATCAACTATGTCCTTGGAAATTCTATTAACGAATTATTTGGTAAACCATTCAGTCAACAACTCATCAGGTATATCAAACTTGATAAGGCGACGCCAACGTCTCCATTCATGGATATGATTGGAGATGTGAGTAGCAGTATTCTATTTCAAGGATGTGAGAAGTTGGGTACCAATTTCATATCGAACTGGTAGTTGGAAGTGAACAAGGAAGGCCATTTCCAAAGAGTTGAAGTATTGATAGGCACCTCAAGGTAATTCGATGTACCATTTCATGGCAGCACCTGTCTAGGTTCATTGGAAAAGACACATATGAATGGAATTATTAACCCAAGAATTGGATGAACACCATAAATGGTAAGTCATAATGTGGGTCTGGGGGTCTTTTCCAGACTTTCCTTCGAATTTCAGACAGTCACTAGGAATCTTAGTAGGAACCAGAGGCCAATGCGGTGAATGGATTATTGGGTCATTTGTGAGCCTTGACACATCTGGTAGTTCTAATGTTGCTAGAAATGGAAATTGTGGATTGGAAGGCATGGGAGGCCTTTGATAAGGCCCAGATTGTGGAATCCAACCTTGTTAGTATGGGTTTTTCCCCCAAAGTGGTGGATTTTGACCATAAGGAGCTTGATATTGCCCCCACTGAGAGGTGTTCTGACCATACAAAGGTGGATTTTTCCCAGAGTAAGATTGATACCGACCTTTCATAGGATGTTGAGAACCACAAGGTGGATAAACAACTTGTGGAGAGTATGGAGTATAAGGTTTTTGTTGCAACTGTTGACCCTGCTGCTGCTGTTACCCGTTTCGTTGAGATAGCGAAAAAATGACACGATTTTGAAAAGGGGTGAAGCAGAACGGACATGTTTTTTTTAGAGCATAGTTTTTGGCACTTTAATTTTTTTATGTACATTACGTTTTAGAATCATTTTAGAATGGTAGTGATTTTCATGCTAATTTAAAAAAGTGAGTATTCTGCATCACCCCCTTTTTTTAAAAGACCTGTTTTTTGGCTTTAAATTTTCTAATGTATAAAATGTAAATAATTATTTTGTAAATTTGATCATTTTTGAAGTGGTCGTTTTCTTCACATTTTCTTGTTTTTATTTTAATTTTAACCTTTTTTTAGTGAGGTTTTTATTGTTTTGCATTTTTAAATTAGGAGGTGGATATTTAGAATTTTCGATATTCTACATATTTATACATCCTTCATTAATTTTTCAATCCACATGAAATAATTGTTTCTAAAAAACAATTTTTTTAACAATGGACATAAAAATAACCATTTTTAACATAAATATAACTAAAAAACTACACGTTTTGATAATTTTT